>JASERS010000098.1:0-23586 GCA_036711965.1 Onthophagus sagittarius | reverse complement strand
AAAAATAAAAAGGTGTCAGATATGAGCGATTTGGCGTTCTAGCAGCATTTTGAAATATATTAGAAATTTCTATCTTAATGGGTGCCAAAGTTACACAAGACCTCTTAATAATATTTTTAATCGCTATCTCGGTAACCGTAAGTCCAAAAAATAAAAAGGTGTCAGATATGAGCGATTTGGCGTTCTAGCAGCATTTTGAAACATATTAGAAATTTCTATCTTAATGGGTGCCAAAGTTACACAAGACCTCTTAATAATATTTTTAATCGCTATCTCGGTAACCGTAAGTCCAAAAAATAAAAAGGTGTCAGATATGAGCGATTTGGCGTTCTAGCAGCATTTTGAAACATATTAGAAATTTCTATCTTAATGGGTGCCAAAGTTACACAAGACCTCTTAATAATATTTTTAATCGCTATCTCGGTAACCGTAAGTCCAAAAAATAAAAAGGTGTCAGATATGAGCGATTTGGCGTTCTAGCAGCATTTTGAAACATATTAGAAATTTCTATCTTAATGGGTGCCAAAGTTACACAAGACCTCTTAATAATATTTTTAATCGCTATCTCGGTAACCGTAAGTCCAAAAAATAAAAAGGTGTCAGATATGAGCGATTTGGCGTTCTAGCAGCATTTTGAAACATATTAGAAATTTCTATCTTAATGGGTGCCAAAGTTACACAAGACCTCTTAATAATATTTTTAATCGCTATCTCGGTAACCGTAAGTCCAAAAAATAAAAAGGTGTCAGATATGAGCGATTTGGCGTTCTAGCAGCATTTTGAAACATATTAGAAATTTCTATCTTAATGGGTGCCAAAGTTACACAAGACCTCTTAATAATATTTTTAATCGCTATCTCGGTAACCGTA
Organism: Onthophagus sagittarius; assembly: GCA_036711965.1. Classification (NCBI taxonomy): domain Eukaryota; kingdom Metazoa; phylum Arthropoda; class Insecta; order Coleoptera; family Scarabaeidae; genus Onthophagus; species Onthophagus sagittarius. The sequence goes on along the minus strand of JASERS010000098.1, from coordinate 22,716 downwards.
AGTCCAAAAAATAAAAAGGTGTCAGATATGAGCGATTTGGCGTTCTAGCAGCATTTTGAAACATATTAGAAATTTCTATCTTAATGGGTGCCAAAGTTACACAAGACCTCTTAATAATATTTTTAATCGCTATCTCGGTAACCGTAAGTCCAAAAAATAAAAAGGTGTCAGATATGAGCGATTTGGCGTTCTAGCAGCATTTTGAAACATATTAGAAATTTCTATCTTAATGGGTGCCAAAGTTACACAAGACCTCTTAATAATATTTTTAATCGCTATCTCGGTAACCGTAAGTCCAAAAAATAAAAAGGTGTCAGATATGAGCGATTTGGCGTTCTAGCAGCATTTTGAAACATATTAGAAATTTCTATCTTAATGGGTGCCAAAGTTACACAAGACCTCTTAATAATATTTTTAATCGCTATCTCGGTAACCGTAAGTCCAAAAAATAAAAAGGTGTCAGATATGAGCGATTTGGCGTTCTAGCAGCATTTTGAAACATATTAGAAATTTCTATCTTAATGGGTGCCAAAGTTACACAAGACCTCTTAATAATATTTTTAATCGCTATCTCGGTAACCGTAAGTCCAAAAAATAAAAAGGTGTCAGATATGAGCGATTTGGCGTTCTAGCAGCATTTTGAAACATATTAGAAATTTCTATCTTAATGGGTGCCAAAGTTACACAAGACCTCTTAATAATATTTTTAATCGCTATCTCGGTAACCGTAAGTCCAAAAAATAAAAAGGTGTCAGATATGAGCGATTTGGCGTTCTAGCAGCATTTTGAAACATATTAGAAATTTCTATCTTAATGGGTGCCAAAGTTACACAAGACCTCTTAATAATATTTTTAATCGCTATCTCGGTAACCGTAAGTCCAAAAAATAAAAAGGTGTCAGATATGAGCGATTTGGCGTTCTAGCAGCATTTTGAAACATATTAGAAATTTCTATCTTAATGGGTGCCAAAGTTACACAAGACCTCTTAATAATATTTTTAATCGCTATCTCGGTAACCGTAAGTCCAAAAAATAAAAAGGTGTCAGATATGAGCGATTTGGCGTTCTAGCAGCATTTTGAAACATATTAGAAATTTCTATCTTAATGGGTGCCAAAGTTACACAAGACCTCTTAATAATATTTTTAATCGCTATCTCGGTAACCGTAAGTCCAAAAAATAAAAAGGTGTCAGATATGAGCGATTTGGCGTTCTAGCAGCATTTTGAAACATATTAGAAATTTCTATCTTAATGGGTGCCAAAGTTACACAAGACCTCTTAATAATATTTTTAATCGCTATCTCGGTAACCGTAAGTCCAAAAAATAAAAAGGTGTCAGATATGAGCGATTTGGCGTTCTAGCAGCATTTTGAAACATATTAGAAATTTCTATCTTAATGGGTGCCAAAGTTACACAAGACCTCTTAATAATATTTTTAATCGCTATCTCGGTAACCGTAAGTCCAAAAAATAAAAAGGTGTCAGATATGAGCGATTTGGCGTTCTAGCAGCATTTTGAAACATATTAGAAATTTCTATCTTAATGGGTGCCAAAGTTACACAAGACCTCTTAATAATATTTTTAATCGCTATCTCGGTAACCGTAAGTCCAAAAAATAAAAAGGTGTCAGATATGAGCGATTTGGCGTTCTAGCAGCATTTTGAAACATATTAGAAATTTCTATCTTAATGGGTGCCAAAGTTACACAAGACCTCTTAATAATATTTTTAATCGCTATCTCGGTAACCGTAAGTCCAAAAAATAAAAAGGTGTCAGATATGAGCGATTTGGCGTTCTAGCAGCATTTTGAAACATATTAGAAATTTCTATCTTAATGGGTGCCAAAGTTACACAAGACCTCTTAATAATATTTTTAATCGCTATCTCGGTAACCGTAAGTCCAAAAAATAAAAAGGTGTCAGATATGAGCGATTTGGCGTTCTAGCAGCATTTTGAAACATATTAGAAATTTCTATCTTAATGGGTGCCAAAGTTACACAAGACCTCTTAATAATATTTTTAATCGCTATCTCGGTAACCGTAAGTCCAAAAAATAAAAAGGTGTCAGATATGAGCGATTTGGCGTTCTAGCAGCATTTTGAAACATATTAGAAATTTCTATCTTAATGGGTGCCAAAGTTACACAAGACCTCTTAATAATATTTTTAATCGCTATCTCGGTAACCGTAAGTCCAAAAAATAAAAAGGTGTCAGATATGAGCGATTTGGCGTTCTAGCAGCATTTTGAAACATATTAGAAATTTCTATCTTAATGGGTGCCAAAGTTACACAAGACCTCTTAATAATATTTTTAATCGCTATCTCGGTAACCGTAAGTCCAAAAAATAAAAAGGTGTCAGAAATGAGCGATTTGGCGTTCTAGCAGCATTTTGAAACATATTAGAAATTTCTATCTTAATGGGTGCCAAACTTACACAAGACCTATTAATAATATTTTTAATCGCTATCTCGGTAACCGTAAGTCCAAAAATAAAAAGGTGTCAGAAATGAGCGATTTGGCGTTCTAGCAGCATTTAGAAACATATTAGAAATTTCTATCTTAATGGGTGCCAAAGTTACACAAGACCTCTTAATAATATTTTTAATCGCTATCTCGGTAACCGTAAGTCCAAAAAATAAAAAGGTGTCAGATATGACGATTTGGCGTTCTAGCAGCATTTTGAAACATATTAGAAATTTCTATCTTAATGGGTGCCAAAGTTACACAAGACCTCTTAATAATATTTTTAATCGCTATCTCGGTAACCGTAAGTCCAAAAAATAAAAAGGTGTCAGATATGAGCGATTTGGCGTTTAAGCAGCATTTTGAAACATATTAGAAATTTCTATCTTAATGGGTGCCAAAGTTACACAAGACCTCTTAATAATATTTTTAATCGCTATCTCGGTAACCGTAAGTCCAAAAAATAAAAAGGTGTCAGATATGAGCGATTTGGCGTTCTAGCAGCATTTTGAAACATATTAGAAATTTCTATCTTAATGGGTGCCAAAGTTACACAAGACCTCTTAATAATATTTTTAATCGCTATCTCGGTAACCGTAAGTCCAAAAAATAAAAAGGTGTCAGATATGAGCGATTTGGCGTTCTAGCAGCATTTTGAAACATATTAGAAATTTCTATCTTAATGGGTGCCAAAGTTACACAAGACCTCTTAATAATATTTTTAATCGCTATCTCGGTAACCGTAAGTCCAAAAAATAAAAAGGTGTCAGATATGAGCGATTTGGCGTTCAAGCAGCATTTTGAAACATATTAGAAATTTCTATCTTAATGGGTGCCAAAGTTACACAAGACCTCTTAATAATATTTTTAATCGCTATCTCGGTAACCGTAAGTCCAAAAAATAAAAAGGTGTCAGATATGAGCGATTTGGCGTTCTAGCAGCATTTTGAAACATATTAGAAATTTCTATCTTAATGGGTGCCAAAGTTACACAAGACCTCTTAATAATATTTTTAATCGCTATCTCGGTAACCGTAAGTCCAAAAAATAAAAAGGTGTCAGATATGAGCGATTTGGCGTTCTAGCAGCATTTTGAAACATATTAGAAATTTCTATCTTAATGGGTGCCAAAGTTACACAAGACCTCTTAATAACATTTTTAATCGCTATCTCGGTAACCGTAAGTCCAAAAAATAAAAAGGTGTCAGATATGAGCGATTTGGCGTTCTAGCAGCATTTTGAAATATATTAGAAATTTCTATCTTAATGGGTGCCAAAGTTACACAAGACCTCTTAATAATATTTTTAATCGCTATCTCGGTAACCGTAAGTCCAAAAAATAAAAAGGTGTCAGATATGAGCGATTTGGCGTTCTAGCAGCATTTTGAAACACATTAGAAATTTCTATCTTAATGGGTGCCAAAGTTACACAAGACCTCTTAATAATATTTTTAATCGCTATCTCGGTAACCGTAAGTCCAAAAAATAAAAAGGTGTCAGATATGAGCGATTTGGCGTTCTAGCAGCATTTTGAAACATATTAGAAATTTCTATCTTAATGGGTGCCAAAGTTACACAAGACCTCTTTATAACATTTTTAATCGCTATCTCGGTAACCGTAAGTCCAAAAAATAAAAAGGTGTCAGATATGAGCGATTTGGCGTTCTAGCAGCATTTTGATACATATTAGAAATTTCTATCTTAATGGGTGCCAAAGTTACACAAGACCTCTTAATAATATTTTTAATCGCTATCTCGGTAACCGTAAGTCCAAAATATAAAAAGGTGTCAGATATGAGCGATTTGGCGTTCTAGCAGCATTTTGAAACATATTAGAAATTTCTATCTTAATGGGTGCCAAAGTTACACAAGACCTCTTAATAATATTTTTAATCGCTATCTCGGTAACCGTAAGTCCAAAAAATAAAAAGGTGTCAGATATGAGCGATTTGGCGTTCTAGCAGCATTTGAAACATATTAGAAATTTCTATCTTAATGGGTGCCAAAGTTACACAAGACCTCTTAATAATATTTTTAATCGCTATCTCGGTAACCGTAAGTCCAAAAAATAAAAAGGTGTCAGATATAAGCGATTTGGCGTTCTAGCAGCATTTTGAAACATATTAGAAATTTCTATCTTAATGGGTGCCAAAGTTACACAAGACCTCTTAATAATATTTTTAATCGCTATCTCGGTAACCGTAAGTCCAAAAAATAAAAAGGTGTCAGATATGAGCGATTTGGCGTTCTAGCAGCATTTTGAAACATATTAGAAATTTCTATCTTAATGGGTGCCAAAGTTACACAAGACCTCTTAATAATATTTTTAATCGCTATCTCGGTAACCGTAAGTCCAAAAAATAAAAAGGTGTCAGATATGAGGGATTTGGCGTTCTAGCAGCATTTTGAAACATATTAGAAATTTCTATCTTAATGGGTGCCAAAGTTACACAAGACCTTTTAATAATATTTTTAATCGCTATCTCGGTAACCGTAAGTCCAAAAAATAAAAAGGTGTCAGATATGAGCGATTTGGCGTTCTAGCAGCATTTTGAAACATATTAGAAATTTCTATCTTAATGGGTGCCAAAGTTACACAAGACCTCTTAATAATATTTTTAATCGCTATCTCGGTAACCGTAAGTCCAAAAAATAAAAAGGTGTCAGATATGAGCGATTTGGCGTTCTAGCAGCATTTTGAAACATATTAGAAATTTCTATCTTAATGGGTGCCAAAGTTACACAAGACCTCTTAATAATATTTTTAAGCGCTATCTCGGTAACCGTAAGTCCAAAAAATAAAAAGGTGTCAGATATGAGCGATTTGGCGTTCTAGCAGCATTTTGAAACATATTAGAAATTTCTATCTTAATGGGTGCCAAAGTTACACAAGACCTCTTAATAATATTTTTAATCGCTATCTCGGTAACCGTAAGTCCAAAAAATAAAAAGGTGTCAGATATGAGCGATTTGGCGTTCTAGCAGCATTTTGAAACATATTAGAAATTTCTATCTTAATGGGTGCCAAAGTTACACAAGACCTCTTAATAATATTTTTAATCGCTATCTCGGTAACCGTAAGTCCAAAAATAAAAAGGTGTCAGATATAAGCGATTTGGCGTTCTAGCAGCATTTTGAAACATATTAGAAATTTCTATCTTAATGGGTGCCAAAGTTACACAAGACCTCTTAATAATATTTTTAATCGCTATCTCGGTAACCGTAAGTCCAAAAAATAAAAAGGTGTCAGATATGAGCGATTTGGCGTTCTAGCAGCATTTTGAAACATATTAGAAATTTCTATCTTAATGGGTGCCAAAGTTACACAAGACCTCTTAATAATATTTTTAATCGCTATCTCGGTAACCGTAAGTCCAAAAATAAAAAGGTGTCAGATATGAGGGATTTGGCGTTCTAGCAGCATTTGAAACATATTAGAAATTTCTATCTTAATGGGTGCCAAAGTTACACAAGACCTCTTAATAATATTTTTAATCGCTATCTCGGTAACCGTAAGTCCAAAAAATAAAAAGGTGTCAGATATGAGCGATTTGGCGTTCTAGCAGCATTTTGAAACATATTAGAAATTTCTATCTTAATGGGTGCCAAAGTTACACAAGACCTCTTAATAATATTTTTAAGCGCTATCTCGGTAACCGTAAGTCCAAAAAATAAAAAGGTGTCAGATATGAGCGATTTGGCGTTCTAGCAGCATTTTGAAACATATTAGAAATTTCTATCTTAATGGGTGCCAAAGTTACACAAGACCTCTTAATAATATTTTTAATCGCTATCTCGGTAACCGTAAGTCCAAAAAATAAAAAGGTGTCAGATATGAGCGATTTGGCGTTCTAGCAGCATTTTGAAACATATTAGAAATTTCTATCTTAATGGGTGCCAAAGTTACACAAGACCTCTTAATAATATTTTAATCGCTATCTCGGTAACCGTAAGTCCAAAAAATAAAAAGGTGTCAGATATAAGCGATTTGGCGTTCTAGCAGCATTTTGAAACATATTAGAAATTTCTATCTTAATGGGTGCCAAAGTTACACAAGACCTCTTAATAATATTTTTAATCGCTATCTCGGTAACCGTAAGTCCAAAAAATAAAAAGGTGTCAGATATGAGCGATTTGGCGTTCTAGCAGCATTTTGAAACATATTAGAAATTTCTATCTTAATGGGTGCCAAAGTTACACAAGACCTCTTAATAATATTTTTAATCGCTATCTCGGTAACCGTAAGTCCAAAAAATAAAAAGGTGTCAGATATGAGCGATTTGGCGTTCTAGCAGCATTTTGAAACATATTAGAAATTTCTATCTTAATGGGTGCCAAAGTTACACAAGACCTCTTAATAATATTTTTAATCGCTATCTCGGTAACCGTAAGTCCAAAGAATAAAAAGTTGTCAGATATTAGCGATTTGGCGTTCTAGCAGCATTTTGAAACATATTAGAAATTTCTATCTTAATGGGTGCCAAAGTTACACAAGACCTCTTAATAATATTTTTAATCGCTATCTCGGTAACCGTAAGTCCAAAAAATAAAAAGGTGTCAGATATGAGCGATTTGGCGTTCTAGCAGCATTTTGAAACATATTAGAAATTTCTATCTTAATGGGTGCCAAAGTTACACAAGACCTCTTAATAATATTTTTAATCGCTATCTCGGTAACCGTAAGTCCAAAAAATAAAAAGGTGTCAGATATGAGCGATTTGGCGTTCTAGCAGCATTTTGAAACATATTAGAAATTTCTATCTTAATGGGTGCCAAAGTTACACAAGACCTCTTAATAATATTTTTAATCGCTATCTCGGTAACCGTAAGTCCAAAAAATAAAAAGGTGTCAGATATGAGCGATTTGGCGTTCTAGCAGCATTTTGAAACATATTAGAAATTTCTATCTTAATGGGTGCCAAAGTTACACAAGACCTCTTAATAATATTTTTAATCGCTATCTCGGTAACCGTAAGTCCAAAAAATAAAAAGGTGTCAGATATGAGCGATTTGGCGTTCTAGCAGCATTTTGAAACATATTAGAAATTTCTATCTTAATGGGTGCCAAAGTTACACAAGACCTCTTAATAATATTTTTAATCGCTATCTCGGTAACCGTAAGTCCAAAAAATAAAAAGGTGTCAGAAATGAGCGATTTGGCGTTCTAGCAGCATTTTGAAACATATTAGAAATTTCTATCTTAATGGGTGCCAAACTTACACAAGACCTATTAATAATATTTTTAATCGCTATCTCGGTAACCGTAAGTCCAAAAAATAAAAAGGTGTCAGATATGAGCGATTTGGCGTTCTAGCAGCATTTTGAAACATATTAGAAATTTCTATCTTAATGGGTGCCAAAGTTACACAAGACCTCTTAATAATATTTTTAAGCGCTATCTCGGTAACCGTAAGTCCAAAAAATAAAAAGGTGTCAGATATGAGCGATTTGGCGTTCTAGCAGCATTTTGAAACATATTAGAAATTTCTATCTTAATGGGTGCCAAAGTTACACAAGACCTCTTAATAACATTTTTAATCGCTATCTCGGTAACCGTAAGTCCAAAAAATAAAAAGGTGTCAGATATGAGCGATTTGGCGTTCTAGCAGCATTTTGAAACATATTAGAAATTTCTATCTTAATGGGTGCCAAAGTTACACAAGACCTCTTAATAATATTTTTAATCGCTATCTCGGTAACCGTAAGTCCAAAAAATAAAAAGGTGTCAGATATAAGCGATTTGGCGTTCTAGCAGCATTTTGAAACATATTAGAAATTTCTATCTTAATGGGTGCCAAAGTTACACAAGACCTCTTAATAATATTTTTAATCGCTATCTCGGTAACCGTAAGTCCAAAAAATAAAAAGGTGTCAGATATGAGCGATTTGGCGTTCTAGCAGCATTTTGAAACATATTAGAAATTTCTATCTTAATGGGTGCCAAAGTTACACAAGACCTCTTAATAATATTTTTAATCGCTATCTCGGTAACCGTAAGTCCAAAAAATAAAAAGGTGTCAGATATGAGGATTTGGCGTTCTAGCAGCATTTTGAAACATATTAGAAATTTCTATCTTAATGGGTGCCAAAGTTACACAAGACCTTTTAATAATATTTTTAATCGCTATCTCGGTAACCGTAAGTCCAAAAATAAAAAGGTGTCAGATATGAGCGATTTGGCGTTCTAGCAGCATTTTGAAACATATTAGAAATTTCTATCTTAATGGGTGCCAAAGTTACACAAGACCTCTTAATAATATTTTTAATCGCTATCTCGGTAACCGTAAGTCCAAAAAATAAAAAGGTGTCAGATATGAGCGATTTGGCGTTCTAGCAGCATTTTGAAACATATTAGAAATTTCTATCTTAATGGGTGCCAAAGTTACACAAGACCTCTTAATAATATTTTTAAGCGCTATCTCGGTAACCGTAAGTCCAAAAAATAAAAAGGTGTCAGATATGAGCGATTTGGCGTTTCTTAGCAGCATTTTGAAACATATTAGAAATTTCTATCTTAATGGGTGCCAAAGTTACACAAGACCTCTTAATAATATTTTAATCGCTATCTCGGTAACCGTAAGTCCAAAAAATAAAAAGGTGTCAGATATGAGCGATTTGGCGTTCTAGCAGCATTTTGAAACATATTAGAAATTTCTATCTTAATGGGTGCCAAAGTTACACAAGACCTCTTAATAATATTTTTAAGCGCTATCTCGGTAACCGTAAGTCCAAAAAATAAAAAGGTGTCAGATATGAGCGATTTGGCGTTCTAGCAGCATTTTGAAACATATTAGAAATTTCTATCTTAATGGGTGCCAAAGTTACACAAGACCTCTTAATAATATTTTTAATCGCTATCTCGGTAACCGTAAGTCCAAAAAATAAAAAGGTGTCAGATATGAGCGATTTGGCGTTCTAGCAGCATTTTGAAACATATTAGAAATTTCTATCTTAATGGGTGCCAAAGTTACACAAGACCTCTTAATAATATTTTTAATCGCTATCTCGGTAACCGTAAGTCCAAAAAATAAAAAGGTGTCAGATATAAGCGATTTGGCGTTCTAGCAGCATTTTGAAACATATTAGAAATTTCTATCTTAATGGGTGCCAAAGTTACACAAGACCTCTTAATAATATTTTTAATCGCTATCTCGGTAACCGTAAGTCCAAAAAATAAAAAGGTGTCAGATATGAGCGATTTGGCGTTCTAGCAGCATTTTGAAACATATTAGAAATTTCTATCTTAATGGGTGCCAAAGTTACACAAGACCTCTTAATAATATTTTTAATCGCTATCTCGGTAACCGTAAGTCCAAAAAATAAAAAGGTGTCAGATATGAGGGATTTGGCGTTCTAGCAGCATTTTGAAACATATTAGAAATTTCTATCTTAATGGGTGCCAAAGTTACACAAGACCTTTTAATAATATTTTTAATCGCTATCTCGGTAACCGTAAGTCCAAAAAATAAAAAGGTGTCAGATATGAGCGATTTGGCGTTCTAGCAGCATTTTGAAACATATTAGAAATTTCTATCTTAATGGGTGCCAAAGTTACACAAGACCTCTTAATAATATTTTTATTCGCTATCTCGGTAACCGTAAGTCCAAAAAATAAAAAGGTGTCAGATATGAGCGATTTGGCGTTCTAGCAGCATTTTGAAACATATTAGAAATTTCTATCTTAATGGGTGCCAAAGTTACACAAGACCTATTAATAATATTTTTAATCGCTATCTCGGTAACCGTAAGTCCAAAAAATAAAAAGGTGTCAGATATGAGCGATTTGGCGTTCCAGCAGCATATTGAAACATAGAAATTTCTATCTTAATGGGTGCCAAAGTTACACAAGACCTCTTAATAATATTTTTAATCGCTATCTCGGTAACCGTAAGACCAAAAAATAAAAAGGTGTCAGATATGAGCGATTTGGCGTTCTAGCAGCATTTTGAAACATATTAGAAATTTCTATCTTAATGGGTGCCAAAGTTACACAAGACCTCTTAATAACATTTTTAATCGCTATCTCGGTAACCGTAAGTCCAAAAAATAAAAAGGTGTCAGATATGAGCGATTTGGCGTTCTAGCAGCATTTTGAAACATATTAGAAATTTCTATCTTAATGGGTGCCAAAGTTACACAAGACCTCTTAATAATATTTTTAATCGCTATTTCGGTAACCGTAAGTCCAAAAAATAAAAAGGTGTCAGATATGAGCGATTTGGCGTTCTAGCAGCATTTTGAAACATATTAGAAATTTCTATCTTAATGGATGCCAAAGTTACACAAGACCTCTTAATAATATTTTTAATCGCTATCTCGGTAACCGTAAGTCCAAAAAATAAAAAGGTGTCAGATATGAGCGATTTGGCGTTCTAGCAGCATTTTGAAACATATTAGAAATTTCTATCTTTATGGGTGCCAAAGTTACACAAGACCTCTTAATAATATTTTTAATCGCTATCTCGGTAACCGTAAGTCCAAAAAATAAAAAGGTGTCAGATATGAGCGATTTGGCGTTCTAGCAGCATTTTGAAACATATTAGAAATTTCTATCTTAATGGGTTTCAAAATGCTGCTAGAACGCCAAATCGCTCATATCTGACACCTTTTTATTTTTTGGACTTACGGTTACCGAGATAGCGATTAAAAATATTATTAAGAGGTCTTGTGTGACTTTGGCATCCATTAAGATAGAAATTTCTAATATGTTTCAAAATGCTGCTAGAACGCCAAATCGCTCATATCTGACACCTTTTTATTTTTTGGTCTTACGGTTACCGAGATAGCGATTAAAAATATTATTAAGAAGTCTTGTGTAACTTTGGCACCCATTAAGATAGAAATTTCTAATATGTTTCAAAATGCTGCTAGAACGCCAAATCGCTCATATCTGACACCTTTTTATTTTTTGGACTTACGGTTACCGAGATAGCGATTAAAAATATTATTAAGAGGTCTTGTGTAACTGGCATCCATTAAGATAGAAATTTCTAATATGTTTCAAAATGCTGCTTGAACGCCAAATCGCTCATATCTGACACCTTTTTATTTTTTGGACTTACGGTTACCGAGATAGCGATTAAAAATATTATTAAGAGGTCTTGTGTAACTTTGGCACCCATTAAGATAGAAATTTCTAATATGTTTCAAAATGCTGCTAGAACGCCAAATCGCTCATATCTGACACCTTTTTATTTTTTGGACTTACGGTTACCGAGATAGCGATTAAAAATGTTATTAAGAGGTCTTGTGTAACTTTGGCACCCATTAATATAGAAATTTCTAATATGTTTCAAAATGCTGCTAGAACGCCAAATCGCTCATATCTGACACCTTTTTATTTTTTGGACTTACGGTTACCGAGATAGCGATTAAAAATATTATTAAGAGGTCTTGTGTAACTTTGGCACCCATTAAGATAGAAATTTCTAATATGTTTCAAAATGCTGCTAAAACGCCAAATCGCTCATATCTGACACCTTTTTATTTTTTGGACTTACGGTTACCGAGATAGCGATTAAAAATATTATTAAGAGGTCTTGTGTAACTTTGGCACCCATTAAGATAGAAATTTCTAATATGTTTCAAAATGCTGCTAGAACGCCAAATCGCTCATATCTGACACCTTTTTATTTTTTGGACTTACGGTTACCGAGATAGCGATTAAAAATATTATTAAGAGCTCTTGTGTAACTTTGGCACCCATTAAGATAGAAATTTCTAATATGTTTCAAAATGCTGCTAGAACGCCAAATAGCTCATATCTGACACCTTTTTATTTTTTGGACTTACGGTTACCGAGATAGCGATTAAAAATATTATTAAGAGGTCTTGTGTAACTTTGGCACCCATTAAGATAGAACTTTCTAATATGTTTCAAAATGCTGCTAGAACGGACTTACGGTTACCGAGATAGCGATTAAAAATATTATTAAGATCATTCTAGCAGCATTTTGAAACATATTAGAAAGTTCTATCTTAATGGCTGCCAAAGTTACACAAGACCTCTTAATAATATTTTTAATCGCTATCTCGGTAACCGTAAGTCCAAAAAATAAAAAGGTGTTAGACATGAGCGATTTGGCGTTCTAGCAGCATTTTGAAACATAGAAATTTCTATCTTAATGGGTGCCAAAGTTACACAAGACCTCTTAATAATATTTTTAATCGCAATCTCGGTAACCGTAAGTCCAAAAAATAAAAAGGTGTCAGATATGAGCGATTTGGCGTTCTAGCAGCATTTTGAAACATATTAGAAATTTCTATCTTAATGGGTGCCAAAGTTACACAAGACCTCTTAATAATATTTTTAATCGCTATCTCGGTAACCGTAAGTCCAAAAAATAAAAAGGTGTCAGATATGAGCGATTTGGCGTTCTAGCAGCATTTTGAAACATATTAGAAATTTCTATCTTAATGGGTGCCAAAGTTACACAAGACCTCTTAATAATATTTTTAATCGCTATCTCGGTAACCGTAAGTCCAGAAAATAAAAAGGTGTCAGATATGAGCGATTTGGCGTTCTAGCAGCATTTTGAAACATATTAGAAATTTCTATCTTAATGGGTGCCAAAGTTACACAAGACCTCTTAATAATATTTTTAATCGCTATCTCGGTAACCGTAAGTCCAAAAAATAAAAAGGTGTCAGATATGAGCGATTTGGCGTTCTAGCAGCATTTTGAAACATATTAGAAATTTCTATCTTAATGGGTGCCAAAGTTATACAAGACCTCTTAATAATATTTTTAATCGCTATCTCGGTAACCGTAAGTCCAAAAAATAAAAAGGTGTCAGATATGAGCGATTTGGCGTTCTAGCAGCATTTTGAAACATATTAGAAATTTCTATCTTAATGGGTGCCAAAGTTACACAAGACCTCTTAATAACATTTTTAATCGCTATCTCGGTAACCGTAAGTCCAAAAAATAAAAAGGTGTCAGATATGAGCGATTTGGCGTTCTAGCAGCATTTTGAAACATATTAGAAATTTCTATCTTAATGGGTGCCAAAGTTACACAAGACCTCTTAATAATATTTTTATTCGCTATCTCGGTAACCGTAAGTCCAAAAAATAAAAAGGTGTCAGATATGAGCGATTTGGCGTTCTAGCAGCATTTTGAAACATATTAGAAATTTCTATCTTAATGGGTGCCAAAGTTACACAAGACCTCTTAATAATATTTTTAATCGCTATCTCGGTAACCGTAAGTCCAAAAAATAAAAAGGTGTCAGATATAAGCGATTTGGCGTTCTAGCAGCATTTTGAAACATATTAGAAATTTCTATCTTAATGGGTGCCAAAGTTACACAAGACCTCTTAATAATATTTTTAATCGCTATCTCGGTAACCGTAAGTCCAAAAAATAAAAAGGTGTCAGATATGAGCGATTTGGCGTTCTAGCAGCATTTTGAAACATATTAGAAATTTCTATCTTAATGGGTGCCAAAGTTACACAAGACCTCTTAATAATATTTTTATTCGCTATCTCGGTAACCGTAAGTCCAAAAAATAAAAAGGTGTCAGATATGAGCGATTTGGCGTTCTAGCAGCATTTTGAAACATATTAGAAATTTCTATCTTAATGGGTGCCAAAGTTACACAAGACCTATTAATAATATTTTTAATCGCTATCTCGGTAACCGTAAGTCCAAAAAATAAAAAGGTGTCAGATATGAGCGATTTGGCGTTCCAGCAGCATATTGAAACATAGAAATTTCTATCTTAATGGGTGCCAAAGTTACACAAGACCTCTTAATAATATTTTTAATCGCTATCTCGGTAACCGTAAGACCAAAAAATAAAAAGGTGTCAGATATGAGCGATTTGGCGTTCTAGCAGCATTTTGAAACATATTAGAAATTTCTATCTTAATGGGTGCCAAAGTTACACAAGACCTCTTAATAACATTTTTAATCGCTATCTCGGTAACCGTAAGTCCAAAAAATAAAAAGGTGTCAGATAAGAGCGATTTGGCGTTCTAGCAGCATTTTGAAACATATTAGAAATTTCTATCTTAATGGGTGCCAAAGTTACACAAGACCTCTTAATAACATTTTTAATCGCTATCTCGGTAACCGTAAGTCCAAAAAATAAAAAGGTGTCAGATATGAGCGATTTGGCGTTCTAGCAGCATTTTGAAACATATTAGAAATTTCTATCTTAATGGGTGCCAAAGTTACACAAGACCTCTTAATAATATTTTTATTCGCTATCTCGGTAACCGTAAGTCCAAAAAATAAAAAGGTGTCAGATATGAGCGATTTGGCGTTCTAGCAGCATTTTGAAACATATTAGAAATTTCTATCTTAATGGGTGCCAAAGTTACACAAGACCTCTTAATAAAATTTTTAATCGCTATCTCGGTAACCGTAAGTCCAAAAAATAAAAAGGTGTCAGATATAAGCGATTTGGCGTTCTAGCAGCATTTTGAAACATATTAGAAATTTCTATCTTAATGGGTGCCAAAGTTACACAAGACCTCTTAATAATATTTTTAATCGCTATCTCGGTAACCGTAAGTCCAAAAAATAAAAAGGTGTCAGATATGAGCGATTTGGCGTTCTAGCAGCATTTTGAAACATATTAGAAATTTCTATCTTAATGGGTGCCAAAGTTACACAAGACCTCTTAATAATATTTTTATTCGCTATCTCGGTAACCGTAAGTCCAAAAATAAAAAAGGTGTCAGATATGAGCGATTTGGCGTTCTAGCAGCATTTTGAAACATATTAGAAATTTCTATCTTAATGGGTGCCAAAGTTACACAAGACCTATTAATAATATTTTTAATCGCTATCTCGGTAACCGTAAGTCCAAAAAACAAAAAGGTGTCAGATATGAGCGATTTGGCGTTCCAGCAGCATATTGAAACATAGAAATTTCTATCTTAATGGGTGCCAAAGTTACACAAGACCTCTTAATAATATTTTTAATCGCTATCTCGGTAACCGTAAGACCAAAAAATAAAAAGGTGTCAGATATGAGCGATTTGGCGTTCTAGCAGCATTTTGAAACATATTAG
This sequence comes from Onthophagus sagittarius, assembly GCA_036711965.1. Taxonomy (NCBI): domain Eukaryota; kingdom Metazoa; phylum Arthropoda; class Insecta; order Coleoptera; family Scarabaeidae; genus Onthophagus; species Onthophagus sagittarius. The sequence continues at coordinate 7,227 of JASERS010000098.1, read as the reverse complement.
AAATTTCTATCTTAATGGGTGCCAAAGTTACACAAGACCTCTTAATAACATTTTTAATCGCTATCTCGGTAACCGTAAGTCCAAAAAATAAAAAGGTGTCAGATATGAGCGATTTGGCGTTCTAGCAGCATTTTGAAACATATTAGAAATTTCTATCTTAATGGGTGCCAAAGTTACACAAGACCTCTTAATAATATTTTTAATCGCTATTTCGGTAACCGTAAGTCCAAAAAATAAAAAGGTGTCAGATATGAGCGATTTGGCGTTCTAGCAGCATTTTGAAACATATTAGAAATTTCTATCTTAATGGATGCCAAAGTTACACAAGACCTCTTAATAATATTTTTAATCGCTATCTCGGTAACCGTAAGTCCAAAAATAAAAAGGTGTAAGATATGAGCGATTTGGCGTTCTAGCAGCATTTTGAAACATATTAGAAATTTCTATCTTTATGGGTGCCAAAGTTACACAAGACCTCTTAATAATATTTTTAATCGCTATCTCGGTAACCGTAAGTCCAAAAAATAAAAAGGTGTCAGATATGAGCGATTTGGCGTTCTAGCAGCATTTTGAAACATATTAGAAATTTCTATCTTAATGGGTTTCAAAATGCTGCTAGAACGCCAAATCGCTCATATCTGACACCTTTTTATTTTTTGGACTTACGGTTACCGAGATAGCGATTAAAAATATTATTAAGAGGTCTTGTGTGACTTTGGCATCCATTAAGATAGAAATTTCTAATATGTTTCAAAATGCTGCTAGAACGCCAAATCGCTCATATCTGACACCTTTTTATTTTTTGGACTTACGGTTACCGAGATAGCGATTAAAAATATTATTAAGAGGTCTTGTGTAACTTTGGCACCCATTAAGATAGAAATTTCTAATATGTTTCAAAATGCTGCTAGAACGCCAAATCGCTCATATCTGACACCTTTTTATTTTTTGGACTTACGGTTACCGAGATAGCGATTAAAAATATTATTAAGAGGTCTTGTGTAACTGGCATCCATTAAGATAGAAATTTCTAATATGTTTCAAAATGCTGCTAGAACGCCAAATCGCTCATATCTGACACCTTTTTATTTTTTGGACTTACGGTTACCGAGATAGCGATTAAAAATATTATTAAGAGGTCTTGTGTAACTTTGGCACCCATTAAGATAGAAATTTCTAATATGTTTCAAAATGCTGCTAGAACGCCAAATCGCTCATATCTGACACCTTTTTATTTTTTGGACTTACGGTTACCGAGATAGCGATTAAAAATGTTATTAAGAGGTCTTGTGTAAACTATTGGCACCCATTAATATAGAAATTTCTAATATGTTTCAAAATGCTGCTAGAACGCCAAATCGCTCATATCTGACACCTTTTTATTTTTTGGACTTACGGTTACCGAGATAGCGATTAAAAATATTATTAAGAGGTCTTGTGTAACTTTGGCACCCATTAAGATAGAAATTTCTAATATGTTTCAAAATGCTGCTAAAACGCCAAATCGCTCATATCTGACACCTTTTTATTTTTTGGACTTACGGTTACCGAGATAGCGATTAAAAATATTATTAAGAGGTCTTGTGTAACTTTGGCACCCATTAAGATAGAAATTTCTAATATGTTTCAAAATGCTGCTAGAACGCCAAATCGCTCATATCTGACACCTTTTTATTTTTTGGACTTACGGTTACCGAGATAGCGATTAAAAATATTATTAAGAGGTCTTGTGTAACTTTGGCACCCATTAAGATAGAAATTTCTAATATGTTTCAAAATGCTGCTAGAACGCCAAATAGCTCATATCTGACACCTTTTTATTTTTTGGACTTACGGTTACCGAGATAGCGATTAAAAATATTATTAAGAGGTCTTGTGTAACTTTGGCACCCATTAAGATAGAACTTTCTAATATGTTTCAAAATGCTGCTAGAACGCTAAATCGCTCATATCTGACACCTTTTTATTTTTTGGACTTACGGTTACCGAGATAGCGATTAAAAATATTATTAAGATCATTCTAGCAGCATTTTGAAACATATTAGAAAGTTCTATCTTAATGGCTGCCAAAGTTACACAAGACCTCTTAATAATATTTTTAATCGCTATCTCGGTAACCCGTAAGTTCCAAAAAATAAAAAGGTGTCAGACATGAGCGATTTGGCGTTCTAGCAGCATTTTGAAACATAGAAATTTCTATCTTAATGGGTGCCAAAGTTACACAAGACCTCTTAATAATATTTTTAATCGCAATCTCGGTAACCGTAAGTCCAAAAAATAAAAAGGTGTCAGATATGAGCGATTTGGCGTTCTAGCAGCATTTTGAAACATATTAGAAATTTCTATCTTAATGGGTGCCAAAGTTACACAAGACCTCTTAATAATATTTTTAATCGCTATCTCGGTAACCGTAAGTCCAAAAAATAAAAAGGTGTCAGATATGAGCGATTTGGCGTTCTAGCAGCATTTTGAAACATATTAGAAATTTCTATCTTAATGGGTGCCAAAGTTACACAAGACCTCTTAATAATATTTTTAATCGCTATCTCGGTAACCGTAAGTCCAAAAAATAAAAAGGTGTCAGATATGAGCGATTTGGCGTTCTAGCAGCATTTTGAAACATATTAGAAATTTCTATCTTAATGGGTGCCAAAGTTACACAAGACCTCTTAATAATATTTTTAATTGCTATCTCGGTAACCGTAAGTCCAAAAAATAAAAAGGTGTCAGATATGAGCGATTTGGCGTTCTAGCAGCATTTTGAAACATATTAGAAATTTCTATCTTAATGGGTGCCAAAGTTACACAAGACCTCTTAATAATATTTTTAATCGCTATCTCGGTAACCGTAAGTCCAAAAAATAAAAAGGTGTCAGATATGAGCGATTTGGCGTTCCAGCAGCATTTTGAAACATATTAGAAATTTCTATCTTAATGGGTGCCAAAGTTACACAAGACTCTTAATAATATTTTTAATCGCTATCTCGGTAACCCTAAGTCCAAAAATAAAAAGGTGTCAGATATGAGCGATTTGGCGTTCTAGCAGCATTTTGAAACATATTAGAAATTTCTATCTTAATGGGTGCCAAAGTTACACAAGACCTCTTAATAATATTTTTAATCGCTATCTCGGTAACCGTAAGTCCAAAAAATAAAAAGGTGTCAGATATGAGCGATTTGGCCTTCTAGCAGCATTTTGAAACATATTAGAAATTTCTATCTTAATGGGTGCCAAAGTTACACAAGACCTATTAATAATATTTTTAATCGCTATCTCGGTAACCGTAAGTCCAAAAAATAAAAAGGTGTCAGATATGAGCGATTTGGCGTTCTAGCAGCATTTTGAAACATATTAGAAATTTCTATCTTAATGGGTGCCAAAGTTACACAAGACCTCTTAATAATATTTTTAATCGCTATCTCGGTAACCGTAAGTCCAAAAAATAAAAAGGTGTCAGATATGAGCGATTTGGCGTTCTAGCAGCATTTTGAAACATATTAGAAATTTCTATCTTAATGGGTGCCAAAGTTACACAAGACCTCTTAATAATATTTTTAATCGCTATCTCGGTAACCGTAAGTCCAAAAATAAAAGGTGTCAGATATGAGCGATTTGGCGTTCTAGCAGCATTTTGAAACATATTAGAAATTTCTATCTTAATGGGTGCCAAAGCTACACAAGACCTCTTAATAACATTTTTAATCGCTATCTCGGTAACCGTAAGTCCAAAAAATAAAAAGGTGTCAGATATGAGCGATTTGGCGTTCTAGCAGCATTTTGAAACATATTAGAAATTTCTATCTTAATGGGTGCCAAAGTTACACAAGACCTCTTAATAATATTTTTAATCGCTATCTCGGTAACCGTAAGTCCAAAAAATAAAAGGTGTCAGATATGAGCGATTTGGCGTTCCAGCAGCATTTTGAAACATATTAGAAATTTCCATCTTAATGGGTGCCAAAGTTACACAAGACCTCTTAATAATATTTTTAATCGCTATCTCGGTAACCCTAAGTCCAAAAAATAAAAAGGTGTCAGATATGAGCGATTTGGCGTTCTAGCAGCATTTTGAAACATATTAGAAATTTCTATCTTAATGGGTGCCAAAGTTACACAAGACCTCTTAATAATATTTTTAATCGCTATCTCGGTAACCGTAAGTCCAAAAAATAAAAAGGTGTCAGATATGAGCGATTTGGCGTTCTAGCAGCATTTTGAAACATATTAGAAATTTCTATCTTAATGGGTGCCAAAGTTACACAAGACCTATTAATAATATTTTTAATCGCTATCTCGGTAACCGTAAGTCCAAAAAATAAAAGGTGTCAGATATGAGCGATTTGGCGTTCTAGCAGCATTTTGAAACATATTAGAAATTTCTATCTTAATGGGTGCCAAAGTTACACAAGACCTCTTAATAATATTTTTAATCGCTATCTCGGTAACCGTAAGTCCAAAAAATAAAAAGGTGTCAGATATGAGCGATTTGGCGTTCTAGCAGCATTTTGAAACATATTAGAAATTTCTATCTTAATGGGTGCCAAAGTTACACAAGACCTCTTAATAATATTTTTAATCGCTATCTCGGTAACCGTAAGTCCAAAAAATAAAAAGGTGTCAGATATGAGCGATTTGGCGTTCTAGCAGCATTTTGAAACATATTAGAAATTTCTATCTTAATGGGTGCCAAAGTTACACAAGACCTCTTAATAACATTTTTAATCGCTATCTCGGTAACCGTAAGTCCAAAAAATAAAAAGGTGTCAGATATGAGCGATTTGGCGTTCTAGCAGCATTTTGAAACATATTAGAAATTTCTATCTTAATGGGTGCCAAAGTTACACAAGACTTCTTAATAATATTTTTAGTCGCTATCTCGGTAACCGTAAGTCCAAAAAATAAAAAGGTGTCAGATATGAGCGATTTGGCGTTCTAGCAGCATTTTGAAACATATTAGAAATTTCTATCTTAATGGGTGCCAAAGTTACACAAGACCTCTTAATAATATTTTTAATCGCTATCTCGGTAACCGTAAGTCCAAAAAATAAAAAGGTGTCAGATATAAGCGATTTGGCGTTCTAGCAGCATTTTGAAACATATTAGAAATTTCTATCTTAATGGGTGCCAAAGTTACACAAGACCTCTTAATAATATTTTTAATTGCTATCTCGGTAACCGTAAGTCCAAAAAATAAAAAGGTGTCAGATATGAGCGATTTGGCGTTCTAGCAGCATTTTGAAACATATTAGAAATTTCTATCTTAATGGGTGCCAAAGTTACACAAGACCTCTTAATAATATTTTTAATCGCTATCTTGTAACCGTAAGTCCAAAAAATAAAAAGGTGTCAGATATGAGCGATTTGGCGTTCTAGCAGCATTTTGAAACATATTAGAAATTTCTATCTTAATGGGTGCCAAAGTTACACAAGACCTCTTAATAACATTTTTAATCGCTATCTCGGTAACCGTAAGTCCAAAAAATAAAAAGGTGTCAGATATGAGCGATTTGGCGTTCTAGCAGCATTTTGAAACATATTAGAAATTTCTATCTTAATGGGTGCCAAAGTTACACAAGACCTCTTAATAACATTTTTAATCGCTATCTCGGTAACCGTAAGTCCAAAAAATAAAAAGGTGTCAGATATGAGCGATTTGGCGTTCTAGCAGCATTTTGAAACATATTAGAAATTTCTATCTTAATGGGTGCCAAAGTTACACAAGACTTCTTAATAATATTTTTAGTCGCTATCTCGGTAACCGTAAGTCCAAAAAATAAAAAGGTGTCAGATATGAGCGATTTGGCGTTCTAGCAGCATTTTGAAACATATTAGAAATTTCTATCTTAATGGGTGCCAAAGTTACACAAGACCTCTTAATAATATTTTTAATCGCTATCTCGGTAACCGTAAGTCCAAAAAATAAAAAGGTGTCAGATATAGCGATTTGGCGTTCTAGCAGCATTTTGAAACATATTAGAAATTTCTATCTTAATGGGTGCCAAAGTTACACAAGACCTCTTAATAATATTTTTAATTGCTATCTCGGTAACCGTAAGTCCAAAAAATAAAAAGGTGTCAGATATGAGCGATTTGGCGTTCTAGCAGCATTTTGAAACATATTAGAAATTTCTATCTTAATGGGTGCCAAAGTTACACAAGACCTCTTAATAATATTTTTAATCGCTATCTTTGTAACCGTAAGTCCAAAAAATAAAAAGGTGTCAGATATGAGCGATTTGGCGTTCTAGCAGCATTTTGAAACATATTAGAAATTTCTATCTTAATGGGTGCCAAAGTTACACAAGACCTCTTAATAATATTTTTAATTGCTATCTCGGTAACCGTAAGTCCAAAAAATAAAAAGGTGTCAGATATGAGCGATTTGGCGTTCTAGCAGCATTTTGAAACATATTAGAAATTTCTATCTTAATGGGTGCCAAAGTTACACAAGACCTCTTAATAATATTTTTAATCGCTATCTCGGTAACCGTAAGTCCAAAAAATAAAAAGGTGTCAGATATGAGCGATTTGGCGTTCTAGCAGCATTTTTGAAACATATTAGAAATTTCTATCTTAATGGGTGCCAAAGTTACACAAGACCTCTTAATAATATTTTTAATCGCTATCTCGGTAACCGTAAGTCCAAAAAATAAAAAGGTGTCAGATATGAGCGATTTGGCGTTCTAGCAGCATTTTGAAACATATTAGAAATTTCTATCTTAATGGGTGCCAAAGTTACACAAGACCTCTTAATAATATTTTTAATCGCTATCTCGGTAACCGTAAGTCCAAAAAATAAAAAGGTGTCAGATATGAGCGATTTGGCGTTCTAGCAGCATTTTGAAACATATTAGAAATTTCTATCTTAATGGGTGCCAAAGTTACACAAGACCTCTTAATAATATTTTTAGTCGCTATCTCGGTAACCGTAAGTCCAAAAAATAAAAAGGTGTCAGATATAAGCGATTTGGCGTTCTAGCAGCATTTTGAAACATATTAGAAATTTCTATCTTAATGGGTGCCAAAGTTACACAAGACCTCTTAATAATATTTTTAATCGCTATCTCGGTAACCGTAAGTCCAAAAAATAAAAAGGTGTCAGATATAAGCGATTTGGCGTTCTAGCAGCATTTTGAAACATATTAGAAATTTCTATCTTAATGGGGTGCCAAAGTTACACAAGACCTCTTAATAATATTTTTAATTGCTATCTCGGTAACCGTAAG
>JASERS010000097.1:0-23684 GCA_036711965.1 Onthophagus sagittarius | reverse complement strand
TAAGCCTAAGCTAAGCCTAAGCCTAAGCCTAAGCCTAAGCCTAAGCCTAAGCCTAAGCCTAAGCCTAAGCCTAAGCCTAAGCCTAAGCCTAAGCCTAAGCCTAAGCCTAAGCCTAAGCCTAAGCCTAAGCCTAAGCCTAAGCCTAAGCCTAAGCCTAAGCCTAAGCCTAAGCCTAAGCCTAAGCCTAAGCCTAAGCCTAAGCCTAAGCCTAAGCCTAAGCCTAAGCCTAAGCTAAGCCTAAGCCTAAGCCTAAGCCTAAGCCTAAGCCTAAGCCTAAGCCTAAGCCTAAGCCTAAGCCTAAGCCTAAGCCTAAGCCTAAGCCTAAGCCTAAGCCTAAGCCTAAGCCTAAGCCTAAGCCTAAGCCTAAGCCTAAGCCTAAGCCTAAGCCTAAGCCTAAGCCTAAGCCTAAGCCTAAGCCTAAGCCTAAGCCTAAGCCTAAGCCTAAGCCTAAGCCTAAGCCTAAGCCTAAGCCTAAGCCTAAGCCTAAGCCTAAGCCTAAGCCTAAGCCTAAGCCTAAGCCTAAGCCTAAGCCTAAGCCTAAGCCTAAGCCTAAGCCTAAGCCTAAGCCTAAGCTAAGCCTAAGCCTAAGCCTAAGCCTAAGCCTAAGCCTAAGCCTAAGCCTAAGCCTAAGCCTAAGCCTAAGCCTAAGCCTAAGCCTAAGCCTAAGCCTAAGCCTAAGCCTAAGCCTAAGCCTAAGCCTAAGCCTAAGCCTAAGCCTAAGCCTAAGCCTAAGCCTAAGCCTAAGCCTAAGCCTAAGCCTAAGCCTAAGCCTAAGCCTAAGCCTAAGCCTAAGCCTAAGCCTAAGCCTAAGCCTAAGCCTAAGCCTAAGCCTAAGCCTAAGCCTAAGCCTAAGCCTAAGCCTAAGCCTAAGCCTAAGCCTAAGCCTAAGCCTAAGCCTAAGCCTAAGCCTAAGCCTAAGCCTAAGCCTAAGCCTAAGCCTAAGCCTAAGCCTAAGCCTAAGCCTAAGCCTAAGCCTAAGCCTAAGCCTAAGCCTAAGCCTAAGCCTAAGCCTAAGCCTAAGCCTAAGCCTAAGCCTAAGCCTAAGCCTAAGCCTAAGCCTAAGCCTAAGCCTAAGCCTAAGCCTAAGCCTAAGCCTAAGCCTAAGCCTAAGCCTAAGCCTAAGCCTAAGCCTAAGCCTAAGCCTAAGCCTAAGCCTAAGCCTAAGCCTAAGCCTAAGCCTAAGCCTAAGCCTAAGCCTAAGCCTAAGCCTAAGCCTAAGCCTAAGCCTAAGCCTAAGCCTAAGCCTAAGCCTAAGCCTAAGCTAAGCCTAAGCCTAAGCCTAAGCCTAAGCCTAAGCCTAAGCCTAAGCCTAAGCCTAAGCCTAAGCCTAAGCCTAAGCCTAAGCCTAAGCCTAAGCCTAAGCCTAAGCCTAAGCCTAAGCCTAAGCCTAAGCCTAAGCCTAAGCCTAAGCCTAAGCCTAAGCCTAAGCCTAAGCCTAAGCCTAAGCCTAAGCCTAAGCCTAAGCCTAAGCCTAAGCCTAAGCCTAAGCCTAAGCCTAAGCCTAAGCCTAAGCCTAAGCCTAAGCCTAAGCCTAAGCCTAAGCCTAAGCCTAAGCCTAAGCCTAAGCCTAAGCCTAAGCCTAAGCCTAAGCTAAGCCTAAGCCTAAGCCTAAGCCTAAGCCTAAGCCTAAGCCTAAGCCTAAGCCTAAGCCTAAGCCTAAGCCTAAGCCTAAGCCTAAGCTAAGCCTAAGCCTAAGCCTAAGCCTAAGCCTAAGCCTAAGCCTAAGCCTAAGCCTAAGCCTAAGCCTAAGCCTAAGCTAAGCCTAAGCCTAAGCCTAAGCCTAAGCCTAAGCCTAAGCCTAAGCCTAAGCCTAAGCCTAAGCCTAAGCCTAAGCCTAAGCCTAAGCCTAAGCTAAGCTAAGCCTAAGCCTAAGCCTAAGCCTAAGCCTAAGCCTAAGCCTAAGCCTAAGCCTAAGCCTAAGCCTAAGCCTAAGCCTAAGCCTAAGCCTAAGCCTAAGCCTAAGCCTAAGCCTAAGCCTAAGCCTAAGCCTAAGCCTAAGCCTAAGCCTAAGCCTAAGCCTAAGCCTAAGCCTAAGCCTAAGCCTAAGCCTAAGCCTAAGCCTAAGCCTAAGCCTAAGCCTAAGCCTAAGCCTAAGCCTAAGCCTAAGCCTAAGCCTAAGCCTAAGCCTAAGCCTAAGCCTAAGCCTAAGCCTAAGCCTAAGCCTAAGCCTAAGCCTAAGCCTAAGCCTAAGCCTAAGCCTAAGCCTAAGCCTAAGCCTAAGCCTAAGCCTAAGCCTAAGCCTAAGCCTAAGCCTAAGCCTAAGCCTAAGCCTAAGCCTAAGCCTAAGCCTAAGCCTAAGCCTAAGCCTAAGCCTAAGCCTAAGCCTAAGCCTAAGCCTAAGCCTAAGCCTAAGCCTAAGCCTAAGCCTAAGCCTAAGCCTAAGCCTAAGCCTAAGCCTAAGCCTAAGCCTAAGCCTAAGCCTAAGCCTAAGCCTAAGCCTAAGCCTAAGCCTAAGCCTAAGCCTAAGCCTAAGCCTAAGCCTAAGCCTAAGCTAAGCCTAAGCCTAAGCCTAAGCCTAAGCCTAAGCCTAAGCTAAGCCTAAGCCTAAGCCTAAGCCTAAGCCTAAGCCTAAGCCTAAGCCTAAGCCTAAGCCTAAGCCTAAGCCTAAGCCTAAGCCTAAGCTAAGCCTAAGCCTAAGCCTAAGCCTAAGCCTAAGCCTAAGCCTAAGCCTAAGCCTAAGCCTAAGCCTAAGCCTAAGCCTAAGCCTAAGCCTAAGCCTAAGCCTAAGCCTAAGCCTAAGCCTAAGCCTAAGCCTAAGCCTAAGCCTAAGCCTAAGCCTAAGCCTAAGCCTAAGCCTAAGCCTAAGCCTAAGCCTAAGCCTAAGCCTAAGCCTAAGCCTAAGCCTAAGCCTAAGCCTAAGCCTAAGCCTAAGCCTAAGCCTAAGCCTAAGCCTAAGCCTAAGCCTAAGCCTAAGCCTAAGCCTAAGCCTAAGCCTAAGCCTAAGCCTAAGCCTAAGCCTAAGCCTAAGCCTAAGCCTAAGCCTAAGCCTAAGCCTAAGCCTAAGCCTAAGCCTAAGCCTAAGCCTAAGCCTAAGCCTAAGCCTAAGCCTAAGCCTAAGCCTAAGCCTAAGCCTAAGCCTAAGCCTAAGCCTAAGCCTAAGCCTTTCGGAGACAAAGCCTAAGCCTAATCTCATGGGTTCTAACAATCTCATGGGTCTAACTCTTAATAGGAGGCTTATTTCGTCGCTCTCCTGAGCGACGAGGAATAAAAGGAGTCCATTTGAGTTTTCTCAATCCTGAATCATGTAAAAGTCGTGAAATCTCTTCACGGGGGTCAAGCTCAAATCAACCCTCCTTCTCTTTGTCTCCGAAAATGTAAAAGTCGTGAAATCTCTTCACGGGGTCAAGCTCAAAATCAATCCCCCTCTTTGTCTCCGAAAATGTAAAAGTCGTGAAATCTCAACTACAAATAGCAAAACTCACTTTCTAACAGTCTCTCAAATGGCCGCTTTTATTTTGTGCCGCGAGTAAGCATACGCCAGTTAAGAAGCCTAAACGAATCGCTAAGCCTAAGATATCGAGTAAGCATAAACGATCTGGTAAGCCTATACGTGCCGGTAAGCCTAACCGAGCTGGTAAGCCTAAAAACGAGCCGGCAACCCTAAACGTGCCGATAAGCCTAATCGACCTGCTACGCCTATCACGGTAAGTCAACGCAGGCTAGTTCCAACTCACACAACCTGAATGAGCTGAAAGCAAAACGAGTGGCTAAGACTGTGGTTTTAGTCGGTACTTGAGGTCGAAACGTTAAGAAGATTTAACAGATATCTACCACAACCCTCCTTTGTTAATGTTTACGCTTTGTGTGTTCGGTCTATGTGTTGCTCTTTGCACTTTTCTTTTCTAGTCGCGAGCCTGACTATCCTAAGCCGTCGGCGTTTGTTCCTAGCTCGTGTATATCTTATCCATCCTTACCACGAAGTAAAGCTTCACATTCAAATACACTTTTTCAACATTCTAAACATCCAACATGGCGGCAAAAATAAAAGCGGCCATTTGAGAGACTGTTAGAAAGTGAGTTTTGCTATTTGTAGTTGAGATTTCACGACTTTTACATTTTCGGAGACAAAGAGGGGATTGATTTTGAGCTTGACCCCGTGAAGAGATTTCACGACTTTTACATTTTCGGAGACAAAGAGAAGGAGGGTTGATTTTGAGCTTGACCCCCGTGAAGAGATTTCACGACTTTTACATGATTCAGGATTGAGAAAACTCAAATGGACTCCTTTTATTCCTCGTCGCTCAGGAGAGCGACGAAATAAGCCTCCTATTAAGAGTTAGACCCATGAGATTGTTAGAACCCATGAGAAGATTTGCGACTTTTATTTAGTTGCGACATCGTCGCAACTCTTTTCCAAAGATATTTGATGCTTTTGAATTAAAAAGCTAGAATATTTCCAGGTGCTTTGCTTACTTATGCTTAGTTAAGCATAACTCACTTACTTATGCTAAGGTCAGTGTAACCCATGCTTACGTGTGCTCAGCTAAGCATAACCCATATCCTAGAGAAGGGTTTAAAAGACGATGCTTGAACAGCTATTCATAACTTATGCTTATCCAGCCATGCATAGGCTAAGCATAAGTGATCATAGACACATGTCGTTAAGCATATCAAACACTCATTCCGTCAGTACAAGGCTTCGACGGCCAGTTAGAGAAAAGATTATGCTTACGTGACTGAGCAGAAGTGACAAGCATAATGATAAGAGATACGTATGCTTCAAGTATCATTGCGACCACCGGTTATGCATAAAAAGCGAAACACACGTGTACGAAACACAATTTATGTATGTACACGCTGGGTAACACACGTACACCTAAACACCTACGAGCATTCAGGAGAGACTACATGACATCCTAGGTAACGTGCCCTAACAAACAATAATGCCGTGTGGAACTGTACATTCCTAAACCTAGTGAACACAAGTTCGTGTGGCACACTACTTAAGCATAACGAACAACAAAGGCTGACATCTAACAAAAGAGAGAGAGAGAGAGAGAGTATATCATGGGAACACGCGTGCGTAACTTTTCAGTGACATAATTGTATGTACACAGCAACAACGGGGGGCGCGTGACTGCACTACTACTATGTACATGGGGTCAATGGGGGCATCACTTTGGTGTTGGGAGAACACACCAAAGTGAGGGTGGCCTACAAACGTGCTCGTATGAGCGGGGACTCCCTAGACGACACACTCCGACAACAAGGGGAGAAGGGGGCATCATCACCGCCGAGGCGAGGGGAAGGGGCGACTCACACACGCTCCAGGACGATCATCGAGATCGCCTTGAGTCCGATCGGCAGTTGGTTGGCGTGGGAGGCGGTCGCGTCGTTCACGACGGTGTAGCCGGCGACCTCGCGGCGCCACGTGACGTAGTGGCCCGCCTGTCCGGTCTTCGTGCGGTGCTCCATCGCGACCTTGGGTCGGTAGCTGGCGCCTGCGAATCACTCAACTTGTTCGTTCCCGGTCATCATACGCCTTCTATGCAACCGTCATTGCCTCCTATGCTTGTTATACATAACACCTCGTTCTAAGCATAAGAACCTCATTCTTCCCCTTGTCCTCTCTCTCTCTTTCCTCACCTGCCAGAGCGAAGCCCGCATGGATGACGCCGGTCACGCGCATCGGCTTGAAGACTCCGCCGAACTGGTAGCGACGGATGGCCACGGCGAGGTAGCGCGAGGGCTCCTGCAATTACAAGAGGTTATGCAAACTGTTATTAGCATAAGTTGACCCAAATCCATAGAATAGCGTCTGCTGCATGCCTATCCCCATCATGCTTGCCTTATGCTTATGTTATTCTTACAACTTGTTGTGAACATTTTGCCCGACTTATGCTTAGGCTATGCCTAGTAGTATGGCTAAGCATAAGCTAACACATATCATCTGGTTTATGATTGCCTAAGCATAACAGTATGTCTACTACAAGATGCCGCCTCTCCTCACCTGCGTGTGCACGAGGTGCACTTCGGTGACGTTGGCTCCGCAGGTGGTGCACGTCTTGTGCTGCTCGACGGCCGTGTGGTGGAGGAGCTCCTCCAGCGTGCCGGCATCCCGATGGAAGGGGACGAGGTCGAGGCAGTAGGCGGCGGCGCCAAACTCGTGCGTGTTGACATGGCCAGCAGGGCAGGTCGTGCGGACCGCGAGGGTCTTGCGAAGGAGCGCCTGCAAGGAAAACCCGCCCGTATACTCTTCACCGCCCAATGTGAGTTTTCGTACCTGTGCCTCCGCCGGCAGCACCGACATCATGTACTCGAAGGCCTCCTCGGCATCTCCACCAGCAACCGGGTCATCGTCGATGTGAAGCGACAGGTGGGCGCGCAGTGCGACGGTGGAGCGGATGGCGCCGGTGAACAGGTCCTCGAGGAACTGCTCCACCGGGTCGGCCAGGACGCCTGCAAACGATGCGTTTCCGACATAATTACCAAAAGGTCTAAGCATAACACGAAAAGACATTCCGGGATTATGCTTAGCTCCTAAGCATAACTCAGTTCCTAAGCATAACTTAGCTCCTACGCATAACTATCATCAAGCCAACTTGGTGAACGCATACATAACACCTTATGCTTGGGCCTGGTGAACTCGATTACCCCCCTTGTGCTTAGGCTTAGGTAAGCATAACACGTTCGTAAACACATCCCGACTAACCTTGCAGCCTGACATCCGCGGCGATGATCTGCGGCAGACCGTCGAGGGCGTGGAGGGTGTTCACGACCGTCGTGACGTAGCAGTCGGATCCCGTGTTGCGGATGGAGAGGACGGGGGACTGCAAGCACACCCTTGATGACCTTCTCTTCTTGCCCTGCCTCTCCTACCCACTTCCCATGATACCTGCTGCTCCACGGACAGCGTGCGGCGCGGCCTCTTGATCGGCTGCTTGGGCGTCTCCTCGGGCGGACGTGCAGGGCGCGACGCCGGGCTTCGGGTGTCGTCGTGACGGTGATGCCGACGCGCGCCGTCGACTGGCGTGCACGCGGTGCCTTGGCCGAGGTTGTCGTTGCCGCCGGGTCCGTGTCGCTCGGGGCTGCACTGCCGGGTGGGCGCGGAACGGCCTTGCCGACGCCGTAGGACGGCAGACCGACACTGGCGCGGAGGGTGTTGTAGACCTGCAAGGAGTCTCGTTATGCTTACCCTCACTGATCTTTCCCTCACAATCAGTCCTGTGTGTATGTGTACTATTTACAACGATACCCAGTATCCCCTCGCCTCGCTCTCTATCTTCCCGAGGTTTAGGCTTACTTCGAGTGCCTTGGCCGGTGCGAAGATCTTCTCTGGCACCAGGTTCAGGAGGTGCAGGCCCTCGAGCGTCCGCACGCGGGAGCACGCCACGAACGCCTGGCCAGGCGCGAAGACGGCCATGTCGATGAGGACCTCGCCGAGAGTCAGACCCTGGCACTTATGAATGGTCGCGCCGAAGGACATGACCACGGGAAACTGCCGACGGGACAGCTGCTCCTCCTTCGACACGTCGAAGGTGGCCGACACCTGCAAGCATAACACCGGTCATCATTGAGAAGTGGCATCGATGATTTGAAATCGTCTATGCTTACGCGCGTAAGCATAACCCTCACAAGGAAAGCGACCCTAAGCATAAGGTAAGCTTTATTTGGACTGCCTTTGTATGTTATGCTTAGGAGTACTGTTTCCATGTACACTTATGCTTAGCGTCCAAGCATGGCTCCTAAGCATAACCTCTGAGGACTTATGAGTCTAAGCATAAGCCTAAGCTTCTTTAGGTCTATCTATATATATCTTTTGACATATTTTCTCGTTGTTGGACTCTCCCACGTACCTTCTCCACCAGCTGCTCGCCCACGGCACCGTCGAAGTTGATCTTGAGTGCGACGGCTTCTCCGGTCGACGAGAAGACGACCTCGCGCAGCGAACCCGTCAGGCCGTTGACGAGGCCCTTCTTGGCGTTGATGTTGCGCCGCAGCATGACGCGTCCTGCAAATGTGAGTCTTGGTGATGATTCTTCGTGCTACCACCACCACCACCACAACTACCCTCACATCCAAATCTCACCTCCAAGTGCCAGCACCAGCGTCTCCTCCATGCCCGCCTGCCGGGTCTTCTGGGCGAGGCGTTCCTTGATCGTGTCGGCGACCTCGGGGCGGGGTCTTGCCGGTCGCGATGGGTCGCGGAAGATGGAGTACTCGGCCGTCTGGTAGGGTCGGGAGAAGCGACCGGCGTGCTGGTGGTCGTCGTCGTCATCGAGACCTGCAAGGTCACAATACAGTTATGCTTACCATCATATTGTGAGCATTCTCATAAGCTAAAGCAAAGGTCGATTTCATCGAAGCATAACATTAGCATAAGTCGACACCCTATGCACGCACCCTAAGCATATCCTTAGCATATGTCACCTATTCATGCATAACCCCTGAGCATCATGAGTCGATTTGAACCTAAGCATAACGTTAGCATAAGTCAATGTTTCATGTATAACCCTGAGCATACGTCGAAACAACCTAAGCATAACCTTAGCATCGGGCGCAAGTACCACGACCCTCACCCCACCTCCGTAGTGTGCCGGGCGGTCGACGCGCGTGTCCTCGGCGGGCACGACGACGGTCTGCAGTCCGAGTTCCCTCATGACGGCTTCGTTGAACTCGGCGACGCGCGCATTCGACGGGAACAGGGCCATCGCACGGTCGTCCTTGGCCTGTGTGGAGAACGGTTTGAGCTCTCTGCTTCCCGTTCTCTATGTACTCTCACCGTCCCCTGCCATCAGCCCTCCCCCCAACCTCCCCTCACTTACCATCATCTCCTTCACGAAGAAGGCCGCGCCGATCGGGTCCCTCGACGTGTCGATCACACGCGACTGCAGCACCTGCAAGACTTTCCACGGTCATTCCCGCCATTCTTTCTGTCTCTCCCTCTCTCCCTGTTTCTCTCCTCTTTCTCCTCTCCCCTTCTCCTCACCGCCATGTCCTGCTTCGTCAGCTGCTGCACACGCATGTGTGCCAGGAGGTCCGCGAAGTCTTGGTCGCCGGCTTGCCTCTGGTTCAGCGTCAACTCGTTGTACGAGAAGAGCTCGAACAGCTTGATCGAGGGCAGCACGGTGCCGAAGAGGGACGCCGCCTGTAACAGAGCGCACGTCATCCTTCTGACAATTGTGGGTATCCCATTCCCGTGTACCTACCTGTGTGCTGCTCAGCTCGCCGAACACGCCCTTCGAGAGCACGGGGGACAGTTGGAGCAGGTCGCCCAGCATCACGACGTTGAAGCCGCCGAACGGGAGGGAGTTGCCGGCGATCGCCGACAGCCGCAGGTGCATCTTCGTCAGCATGACCGCGGAGATCATGCTGACCTCGTCGAGGACGACGACGCGCACGTTGGCGAACTGCAAGCCATACCATCACACTACGGCAGAGCATAACGCCAAAGACCCTTATGCCTCGCATAACCCTAAGCATAACCTTAGCGTAAGTCAACGGTCTATATGCATAAGCATAAGTCGATTTGAGCCTATCCGTAAGCATAACCTTGGCCTAAGGCAATGCTCTCTGCATAACCCTTAGCATATCCTAAGCATAAGTCAACGGTCTGTGCATAATCATAAGCATAACACGGTTCGTTAGCATCACTCCCGATTCCCTCCCCCTCCCCCACCTGCAGGCGCAGCTTGTTCAGCTGCTTCGCCGTCAGCTCCTTCAGCTTGGCCTCGCTGCCCGACTGCACCTCGATGCACAGGAGTGAGTGGATGGTGGCGCCTCGGATCTGGACGGCGGCGAGTCCGGTCGGGGCAGCCAAGACGACGGCGGGCCGCGTCGACCTCGTCTCGGGCGTGGTGTAGGCGAGCGTCAGGGCATCGGCCAGGTTGTTGATGACGAAGCTCTTGCCGGTACCCCGCGTTGCCGAGGACGACGAGCAGGAGGCCCTCGGGCGGAGGGGGCAGGTTCGCAAGGGCCACAGCCCGGTCGTGCGCCGACAACGTCGAGTCCTCCGCGATGGCCTTGCGCTGTCGACGGTGGGCGTCCTGCAATCCAAGTACTCATCCCTCTGTTTCCCCTCACTCATTCCACCCCGCCCCAGGGTTGACCACCGTCGTTCACCAACCTGTGCTGCGACAGCCGCCAACACTCGGTCGTACACGGCGCGCTGGTCGACGTTCATGGCGGTGACGGCGTCAGCGTGCGCGTCGGCATCGACCACGCGGTCAAACGACTCCATGCCGTCGTCCTCGACCTGCACGCTCATACGATTGCTTCATTTCTAACATTTTCTCTTCTTTCGCATATGTAGATCCTTCTCTCACACTCCCGTTCCCGTTCCCGTTCCCGTTCCCACCTCCTCCTCAATCTCGAGCGCCTGCAGGGCCGCATGCCTCGCCTTCCGGTTCTCGACGGCCTCCCTGTCCATCTCGACGAGCGCATCGTGCTTGGCGCTGCAAATGGGGCAGCATGATCAATGATCAGCTAAGCATAACCATCGTGGTAAGCTTAAGCCCAAGAATTATCTCGCCTGCGACCAATACTGATTCACGTACACTTAATTATGCTTAGCTCCTCGGGTGGGCAGTACATATATGCTTAAAACTTAGCATAACCCAAGCATAACCTTGATCAAAGCTAAGCATAAGGTATGATGTATTGTGTACTTCCAAGCATAGAGATACAATAGCTTCAGTGTTTGGCATGTCTCCGTTACCTTATGCTTGGCGGGGATAATCTAAAGATGCCCTTATGCTAAGCTATCTATCGCTTCGCGTAGCGCCTTACACGCGTCTGAACATCCAACAGAATCCCCCCAAAACGTACATGGTCGCCTCGATGTCGGCGAGTCCTCGAGCCACGCCTGCATCCGTCTTCGCCTCCGCGCGACGTCCCGCCAGCCATGCCATCCAGCGTGCCTCGTAGGTCGGGTGCTCCTCGCCGGTGGTGGGGTCGAGGCGCAGCTGGTCTTCGCGTCTGCAACCGACACGAGTCGTATCGTTGACCCTACCTCTCCCCTCTCCGACTATCCCTCTCTTTTTCTTCTTCTTTTTCTTCTCCTCCTCCTCGACTCACCTCCACGGGATGAACGTCATCACGAGGCGGCGGAAGTAATCCTCGCGCGCCGCCTCGTTCGTCGCCTCCAGATGCGGCCAGAAGACGCGGCCGATGACTGGGCGACCGAGACGCACGTGGTACTTGGGCGTGTCCGTGCCGGCGATGGGGAGCTTCTGGTCCTTGGCGATGTCGGCGTGCTCGTAGTACGGACTGGACGGTTCGCGCACGTTGTAGTGCCTCGCGAAGGGGTTTGAGCTCCCGCGCATGCGGTTACTCTTGCCCGCTCCGTCTCCCGCGTCAGCGTCGTCTGCCGCCGCCTGCAACGTTCACCGTAGGTATTTTGTTGATTATGAAGCATAACGTTTACATATGCTAAACCCGATTGGACATGCCTTGTGAAGAGTTGATGTTCAATGTGTGTCTACGCATACGATAAACTCGAATGGTCCCACGTGGATGGTCTTATGCTTAGATCGAGTCATTTGAGAGTCACTTATGCTTAACCAACTAAGCATAACCTTGAATTCTAAGCATGGAGTTCGATCATTCGCACACACATACACGTTGCCTTATGCTAAGACCAGTTCTTATGCTTAAGAAATGCTTATGATTGTCCCATACAGTGCAGTCAATCAGACCTGCGCTTCCCACCGTACCTGCTGGCCGACGACCTTGAAGTTGGTGAGGACGTTGTACAGGCAGTAGTCCTCGAGTTCGGCCGCCCTGCCAGGGTAGTACTCGTCCAGGGAGTTCTCCCTGTACGCCTTGCCCGTTCGCGACGTGTGGCCCTGCAAGTCGTCGTCACGTCAAGAGGGGCCACTCGAGTCGTCGTAGCTTCTCCTTCTTCTTTCCCTCTCCCCTTTCCCACTGCCATGTTAACCCACCCACCTTCGGGAGCAGCACTCGGTCCCTCCGGTCGCTGTCGTTCGTGTTTACGACGGTGTGGTCCGAGTCGAACTGGTACAGCGGGTGGCCCATGATCGAGTCGACCAGCTCCAAGGCACCGATTGATCGCTGGCTGATCATGTCGATCAGTGCCTTGAAGCCCTGCAAATAGACACGTAAATGATTACGTTCAGTCAGGCAGTCACTCTTCTTCTTTCTCTCCGCTTCCCCCCACGAACCTCCTTCGGCCACGAACCTCCTTCGGCGTCGTCGCCTCCCGCAGAGCCGCACTCAGTCGACCTCCGACGCGGCCTCCGCTCTCCGCCTTCGTGGCATAGCCGGCGACGTATTGGATGACGTCGCTGACTCCGGTCATGCAGGCCTGCACGTCGATGTTTCCTTGCCAGGCGAGAAGGAGCGCGGGTGCGTAGTCATTGACCAGCACGTCGCACGGCTGCAACGAACGAAGCATAATCTAAGCATAAGACATGTAAGCATAAGCTCTGTCGTTTTTGCATACCATGACCGCTAAAGCCACTGGTCGTCAGGCCTAAGCCTATGCTTAGACGGGTTGTAACGAGTTATATGCTTATTAGGTCATCAGTCCACGGTAAGCATAACCTAAGCATAACCGGTTCATACGGTTATTGCTGCTAAGAAACATCCTGCTGACTAAGCATAAGCACCCCCCCCTCCACTCACACGGCGGGCCAGGTAATACGCCTTGTTGCGCATGCCGGGCAGTCGCAGTGTGTCCTTGCCGCCGACGATCGGCACGGGAGTCACCGGCTTCGGGTAGTCGAAGCGACACGCCGTGTGCGTCTGCAAGCGGAGATGCTTGTCCGTTCTGATCGCAAGTGATCTAACAACACTACGGTAACGTACCACGCCCTTCTTCTTGAACGTCCGCAAACAGGTCTTCGAGTGCGTCGACCAGTGCATCTGCACACTCGTCACCAGGTCGTGCAGCTCGGGCTCCTCCTTCGGGTCGGGCAGGCGCGCAGTGACGATGCGGCTGAGCCAGCGGAGCTTCTGCAATTTGAGACAATTCAGAAAGTGTGTAAGCATAAGCTTAAGACTATGATGGTTATGCTTAGTTGAACACTAAGCATACGAGTTTTGCGTACATAAACTCTCGCATCCATCATCGTTCAAGCATGATACTTCAAAGAGAAAAGTCGTGGTCCCTCCCACCCACCTCGTCGGCGGGGGCTTCGGGCGCGGGTGCGTCGGCACACCAGAAGAGGCAGTGCGCATGCTCCGTGCCGCGCGACTGGTACTCCAGACGCGTGAAGAAGTGGTCGATCACTCCGAGGGGACCAGCACCACCGCCAGGTGGCATCACGACGTCGAGGATCGCGCGCAGCTGCAAGCATAACCCCTGTCAATCTAGTAGTAAGTACGGTTTTTGGAGTATTCCTGCTCCCTCAGAGTGTCTCTTCTCGTCCCATCTCCCATTTACGCACCCTCTTCTGGAAGATGCGTGCGAAGGGCTGCGGGTCGCGGGCGATGAACTCGAAGATGTTGTTCGAGGAGACGCCGGTGCCGAAGAGCTACAAGAGGCCGTATGTACCTTTTGGTCGTCGTGGCTCACTCAAAACCCGATCGATGATTCCCCAACTCGTCCGCATACCTGTTGGTATCGCTCCAGCACCTCGGGCCACCGCTTCTCCGCCGGGTTGAAGGTGACGAAGAAGGTGGGCGGCCCGAAGGCGGCGACGTGCGTCTTCAGGTCCGCCTTGACAGCGCCCCAGTAGGCGACGGTGTTGCGCACCTTGCGTGCCGCGGCCGACATCGACGCCTGCGAATTGAAGCATTAGAGGTGCTACAGCTCTACAAGAGTCGTCTAAGCATAATTCCCCCTTTCCGTGACGCAAGATTCAAGCACAACCTCGCAGACTAGGCCTATGCTTAGAGTATGCTTAGGTCATTCGATCATTACGGACTTGTCTATGCATATCGACGTGACACAAAGTAATGTTATGCTTAGGTGACTAAGCATAAGCTAAGCATAACTCGACTATACTAGAGATCTAAGCATAAGGTAGACTCGTTCTGAAGACATGACCCTTATGCTTACGTTGTTTGATGTTGTAAGCATACGCCCTATGGATGACAATCAATCATCGCGGTGTAAGCATAACCCATTCACCATCGATCGTCGTTGCTCACCTGTGCGTGGTCGTCGTTGCTCACCTGTGCGTGGATGTCCTGCCCGAGTCGATCGCCGACGTCTCCACCGAAGAGCGACGAGCGTGACGTGCGTGCAGAGATGCCGAGCACCGAGGTGAGGTCGTGCTGCTCGAGGAGCCCCGTGCGCAAACGAGAGCCACTGCGGATCCCTCGCGAGGCGACGGTCGACCACGGACAGGGCCCAGCGGAAGTATGCGCGAAGGGAGATCTGCAAGGAAGGCATCCCTCTTCCTCTCTCTCTAACTTGTCAGGGCCACATTCCAGGTCCAAAGACCAAAGGGGCCTCCCCGTGCGACTCACCGCCTTGCCCTCTTGTCGAATGCGCCGAAGCGGCCCGTCGGGTAGTGGCACGGGAAGGCGCGCACGTCGATAAAGGGCGTGTTGACGGGGAACGGCTCGTAGGGGTTCTGCAAGCATACCCGGTTAGGCTCTTCCTCTCCCTCGCACTCGACTCACCTTCTGCAGTTTGTACTGCTCGAACTGCTCGTACGCCGTTCCGGCCTTCGGCCGGCGCGTGCACAGGCTGCACGACAGCTGCTCCGACGTGCTTGAGCAGTGTACGGCCGGTGGTCTCCTCGGCCGCGACCGCCTCGCCGCTCTCCTCCGCCTCCATGCCTGCCGCCTCGGTCTCGGCATCCACCATCTCGACGTCGGCGCCGTCGTCGTCGTCCTCCGCCTCTGCCGCCTCCTCGCCATCGCCCTCCACATCGGCCGCCGTCGACACGAGTTGGCGCAGTTCCTCGGCCGAGGGCTCGACACTCACGCCCGTTGTGTCGGAGGAGCGCAGCGCCGAGGACGAGAACTCGAAGTTCTCGTTGATGGTGACCTGCAAGTCGTCGTAGAGGGGGGTTATCATCATCATCATCATCATCATCCTCCTCCCGGTAACTGTGGCATTCACCGACCCCCCCCCCCTCACCTCGGCGTAGTGCTCGTTGTTTCTCGCGGAGCCACTCGAGGGCCTGCAGGACTCGCGGCATCCGGACGAGGACGGGCAGCGTCGTGCATGCCGTGTTGACGCTGATCGTGAGGTTGGCATCCGAGGGCAGAGTCGTGGCGACGTGCGCGACGGTGCCCTCCGTCGGCACGGGGAGCACGACCAGCGGGCCTGCAGCGAAGAGTGCATAAGCAAAGAACCATACATAACAGTGCCCCCCCCTCTCGTTAGCATAAGGGACTTTCAAACTTCAAAGCTAAGCATAGGCTAAGCATAAGTTTTCAGATTTTGTGCATGGAGTTATGATTAGCATATACTAAGCATAACTTCTAAGCATTACTCTCACCCTTTACTATTAGCATAAGGTATCGATATCTATGAAAGAGGTGTGAGAGAGTGTCCCATCAGAACCTTGTGGCATGTTTATTGCCGCCCGCCCTCACCTCGTGCTGCTCGCATCGCCGTCTTCCGACCTCCGCAGTCCGGCAGGTTGAGCAGGTTGCGGACGGGGCGGACACGCTGGATGATGGCCTGCTCGACCCAGTTCAGGCCTCGCAGGCACGGCGGCACCTGTAAGCGGCCGATGTCATGGCACGGAAACTATGTAACCTTCATGTGTACTCCGTCCGGCTTGGTCTCCATTGCACCCCCCCCCCTCACCTCCTCAAAGCCGACGGCATTTGTTGCGCCGAACTTGGGCGTGGCCGGGTCGGCGGACTTCTTGGACGCCCTGACCTCCGTCAGGCACTTCTTGCACAGGCGAAGGTCGTCTCCACTCGGAGTCGAACCGTCGGGCCTCTTGCGGAGAAAGCGGCCGACCTGTCAACGAAAGCGATAAGCATAACAGGGTAACTTCCAATGATTCACTAAGCGAACCCCCTATGTTTAGGCTTTGGCTTAGCTAAGCATAACCCATACTCACATATGCTTAGCTACGTTTTCGGCTTATGCTTACTCATGTTTAGCTAAGCATAACTTATGCATTTGTGTCGATGCGCCAACTGAGCACCTCGTAACCTGCTCACCTTGTACGCCGAGGACCGGCTGATCTCCTTCTGGACGGTGTAGCGGCTGCAGATGTCGCAGACGACGGTCTCGAGTTGCTTGATCGTCGACTTGAACGTGGCGATCGCGGCGCCGTACTTCTCGAGTGTCCTCGCCTGCACAGGCTCCCATTCGCCTCATCCATTGTCCATCATCGTTCCATTCCTCTATGCACGACCTGCTCACCTGGCGTGCAGTCGCGCCTCCTGCTCGCCACTGAAGTGGGGGCTCGATGGTGTCCCGCACCCGCCGAGGCAGCCAGCTCCAGTCCATCGCCCGAATGGCCTCCTCGAGCGACGCGATCTCGCCCGCCAGGGCAGCCTGCAAACATGACTTGTAATCTATCACCCACCACCTTCACCCCCCCCCCCTCCCTCATCGCACCTCCACCTTTGCCTGTGCATTCCAGCACGCCCTCAGCGCCCGCCATCGCGACACGAGCGACCGGATGCCGGGGTAGCACTGGCGGTACTTCTCCAGCAGGGGCACTCCTACAACGGGTGGGTCAAAGATGTTCCGCCGCCACATCTCTTCATCTCCCCATTCCCTTCCGTTCCTCCCATGCGCGTACCTGCCTCCTCGAACTCCGCCTGTCCCGCTTCCGAGCGACCAGATGCGATGTGGCCGTGGAGCGTGAGGACTGCTCGCAGGATGGTCTCGGCGTCCTTGACCGTCATCGCGGAGCACTCGGGCGTGCACTCGCGTCCGTAGATGACGTACGGGGCGTACGCGGTGGCGTGCTCTCCGGCAGCCCGTTGGAACTCGGCACCTGCGGATATATGACCATAGACACTTGGACGCATATACAAAGCGTATGAGTAGGTTATGCTTACAAACTTAGCATAAAGGTATCTCATGTCAACCGTTGTAAGCATAAGGTAGGTCACCTGGAGACAGACATCACATGGAAACTATGATCGACTATCATCGCCTGACTTATGCTTAGTAGATGGTTAAAGCTTAAGAAGCCAAACATCAGGGTCACTTGTCATTGTAGCCAGGTAAGACTAGCCTAATAACTTGTACGAGTTGAATGGGAGCTACCGCCACTTATGTAAAGACCCTCGGTATCAACATGAGTTATGCTAAACTCACAAGAGGTATGAAGGTATACTTAAAAGCTAAGCATAAGTTTAGCAGCTATGCATATCAAAAGCTAGATAGGTGTCATTTGGAAGACAAACAACTTATGCTAAGACATTTGAACCTTTCTTGTGTTATGCTTAGCATATGCGCTATGCCACTCAAAGTAGAAGCGTGAACAATACATACCTGCTGTAGCAGGTCCTCTCCGAGTGCGCGGCCTCCCTCGAGGGGGTGCGTCGTCCTCGCCTCCTTCTGCACCGTCGCTGTCCTCGTCGAGGCCGTCGAAGACGGCGTTCTCCGCGTACGGCGGCTCTGGAAGTCACAACGACTGCATTGTGATATGCACTGATGAAAACTACATACCTATCTCACAGTGAACCTCTACCTCGACGGATCCCTTTGCCCACCTTCCTCCTCCGCCTCCACTGCCTCCGCTGCCCTCCGCCATCGGCTCGTCGCCTCCGGCCTCCTCCGACTCGTCGGCTTCTTCCAGCACGGCCTCGACCATCGCAAAGACGACGTCCCGAGCGATGGACTCTGCAATTCACACACATACAACCGCGCATGCCCATCCTCTGCGACTCATCTCGTCGAGATGTTGCCAACTCACCGGTGTCCTCACTCTCCGGCGGCAGACCCACGAATGCACGATGCAAGCGCGGGTAGAGCGTCGACATCGGCTCGGCACCATCCTCGCGCCTCTTGGCCAGATGATACGCCACGTGGCCGATGGTGCGGACGATCTGAAGCCATGGCCAGCGTTCGCTTCTGTCCCTTTTTGCACCTCATCCCCATCCGTACCTGCTCGCCCTGGTGACTCCGCGGGGGTGGTAGACGTTCTTGACGACTGCTCGACGCATCGCCTCCCCAATGTGGACCGTCTCGGCTCGGAGGGCCGTCTCGATCGACCGGATGGTGGCTGCCATTGACGAGGCGTCGGTCAGTGTGGCCTGCAACGTGCGTACTTGCTAGTCACGATCATCACAATCACTGAGTAACCTAAGCAGTTATCAAGTGCTTAGTCGATGGTTATGCTTAGATGGTTGAGCAAAAGGATCACATGAACTATGGGACCTACGCATAAAGTGTTACACAGACAGACAAACAAATGAAACCATGTGCACAGGTTATGCTTAATGTTAAAACGATCTACCTGGTTGGAGTTATGCTTAGCCGATGGTTATGCTTAGATGGTTAAGCATAAGGACTATATGAATCATGTGGCCTAAGCATAAGGTACACAGGCAAACGAATGAAATCATCTGCTTAGGCTATGCTTGGACCAATCAACCCAGCTCGAGCTATGCTTACCCCCCATAGTGGTGTGTATGTTTTGAGAGGAAACAAATCACCCACCAGACTGGGGGGAGTGGCCTCCTTGCACCTTCGCCCAGTTGACTCGCAGATCGTGGAGGATGTTGTCGATGCCGTCAACGGCGAGCAGTGCCTTGCGAGCGTCCTCGACCTCCCTGCATCGACACCGTTATCCGTTTGATCTTCACACTCTATCTATCACTCTCTCCTTCTCTCCCCCAAGCCCGTTCATCCCACCTCCTCAGGCGCGCCATCTCCTCCACTCCGTGTTCGCCTGCAATCCTGTCGTTGTTGCCAGGGGATCGTGCCTGGTGTTCGGCCGCCTCGAGCGCGTCCATCGCCGCGACGTAGGCGAGTGCACTCGGAACGGCGGGACGGAACTGCTCGATCGGGTCGAGCTGGTTGGCGCCGGGCGAAACGGGTGCCTCGGGCAGCAGTTGGACGAGCAGTCGCACAGCGGACCTACGCGGTTGAGTTTACTCCAGGTGGCTATTATATGGCAGACAAAAGAGGATTCGATATGCACCCAAGTACGACATAGACATACTTCGACAAATCCAATGTTAACAAACTTATGCTTAGATAGACTAATCAAACTTGTATTATCGTGTATGAAAAAAAGCACAGCCTATGCTTAGAATGGATTTCTGCATTATGAATCACACCCAGCTCTTTTTCATTGAAACTCTACTTAACCCCCCCCCCAACTCACTTGGTGCTGTCCTCGACTGCCTGTTGTCGTGCACGCTGGCGAGCCTCCCTCCTCGAACGGCTGGCCGCGTCTCTGGCATCGGTGTTTGAATCATAGCGATTCTGTCGCTGGAGACGCTTACATTGCTTAGGTGTCAACATTGTTGATGCCTGCAAACGAAAAGTGATGTTTGTTAGTTTGGCTGGCGCGAAAACAGGTATACACGCAACAAGCATACGCATAATCATAACATAAGTTTAGCCGATGCATAACCATCTAAGCATAACCAGGGAGGAATCAGGCACGACAAGTATAACCTAAGCATAACGTAAGCATAGTCGATGCTTAACTATCTAAGCATAAGCATAGGATAGTCAGGTCGACAGCCGATCGAATTATTGGAGGCGGGTTACGGTAACTCGGAAAACGCGCGAAAAGAGTTTCCCCACCCAGTAGCAGCCCCAGGTGGGGTAGTCGGGACGACTGCCCGTCGGCCGTCGCCGGCCGCTTTTATACCCGCCCGAGGGGGCGGGGCCAGCCAGGAGCCCGACTACGCGAGGACTCCTGGCTGGCCCCGCCCACTTGAGCGATCAGCTAAGCATAACCCATGTCTATTTATGCTTACCTTAAGCATCAGCTAAGCAACAGTTATGCCTAAACTAAGCATAAGGTCCTAAGCATAGGCTAAACATAAATTAGGCATAAACACCTGGCAACGACCCAGGTGGGGTAGTCGGGACGACTGCCGGTCGGCCGTCGCCGGCCGCTTTTATACCCGCCCGAGGGGGCGGGGCCAACCAGGAGCCCGACTACGCGAGGACTCCTGGCTGGCCCCGCCCACTGAAGGGCGGAGGGGGCGGCGGCTAAGCATAAGGTCTTAAGCATTAGCTAAGCATAAACGGCACGACCAAGCGATGATGGTGCAACATGGACCTCGGCGGCCTTATATACCCAGAGTGATGACCACGCGGAGACTCTTGTCTAAGCATATGTTAAGCCTAACTTAAGCATAAAGTCCCAAGCTTAAGGTCCCAAACATTAACTAGGCATAAACTTAGCCTATGCTTAGATATGCTTCAATGAACAAGACTCAGAACATAATTTAATTTATGTTTTCAAGGCAACAACAAAACATCCAGTGGAGGGCCGTAACTGCAAGAACTCCAATAACATGATTAACATATGTAACAAATGAATGAATTACAACGGCCTAAGCATTGGAGCTGCTCGCAGCATTGGTGTCCTCCTTTGCCTTCTCCTTCGTCTCCTTCTCCATGCAATACGCGCGAAACTCGGTGGTGCGCTTGAGCTTGTCGAGGAGGGCCTTGCGCTCCCTGCAATCTTAAATTGTGTCTACGTTTCTCCCCACATCGTCCTTCTCCTCCCGCAACTCACTTGACCTTGTCCGCCTTGGCCGCGTAGTACGCCATCTCGCCGGCCTTCTTCTCTGCTCGACCGAGGGCGTCGAACGCCGCCTGCTCGTCCTTGATGGTCTTGTGGAGGGCGAGGAAGCCGGTGATCGAGTCGAGCATGTGGCGGCACTTGTCGACAGTGTGGTCGGGAGGATCGGCCACCAGCTGGTCGTGCATCGACTGCAGCACCACACTGCAAACGCAAGCATTAGATGGTCTTAACAGCATCCTACTATATGTACACGGCTAAATCCCCCAAGAGGGGCACTCACATGTCCGGGCTCTCCTTTCCTCTGCTCTTCTCCACGGCCGTGCGTGCCTTCTCGCGTCGTGCCGCGGCCTCCTCGGGCGTGTCCGTCTCCTTGCGCTTGTCGTTCATCTTCCGTTTGCGCTCCCTCGTCTTCATCTTCTGCATCGCCAGACGCGGATCATCGCCACGGTACTTGATTTCATCACTTTCACGCTTGTACGACATTGTCACCTGCAAAAAACGCGAAATTGAACGATGATGTTTGCAAATTGGCGCGAAAACGGAAATACACGCTACAAGCATAACCCAAGCATAACATAAGTTTAGCCGATCTAACTACGCATAACCACGGAGGAATCAGGCACGACAAGCATAACCTAAGCATAAGGAAAGCATAGCCTATGCTTAACCATCTAAGCATAAGCATGCGATAGTCGGGGCGACTGCCGGTCGACCGTCGCCGCCGCCTTTTATACCCGTCCGAGGGGGCGGGGCCAACCAGGAACCCGACCACGCGGGGACTCCTGGCTGGCCCCGCCCACTGGAGCGATCAGCTAAGCATAAGCCATGCATACTTATACTTAGGTAAGCATAACGTAAGCATAACTTAAGCATAACCCGTGCTTGCTTACTCATGTTTAGCTAGCTTTAGCCTATACTTGCTTATGCTTAGCTAAGCATAGCCCGATGGCTGCCCCGTGCCCATCGGTGCACTGCCCACCTTACTTATGCTTAGCTAAGCATGGCCAGATGGCTGCCCCGTGCCCACCGGTCCACTGTCTACCACTTCCGGTGCTCCCCTACACGTAGCGCCGATGGCCGAGTGGTTAAGGTGTCCGTCTGGTATTCTGATGGTCGTGGGTTCGAGTCCCGCCTGAAGCAAAATGTCTTTTAAGCATAAGCGAGGGGGTCCTTAGCATAAGCCTTAGGCTTAGCTTTAAGATCGATCGGGCGTTCCTTACAAACAGGAACAGACATGAAAGGAACGAGCCGAAACTCAAATGGGCCAGACGGCCGTCGCTTCGCTCCGGCCGTCTGGCCTGAAGCCTAAGCCTAAGCCTAAGCCTAAGCCTAAGCCTAAGCCTAAGCCTAAGCCTAAGCCTAAGCCTAAGCCTAAGCCTAAGCCTAAGCCTAAGCCTAAGCCTAAGCCTAAGCCTAAGCCTAATCTAATAATCTCATGGGGTCTAATGATCTCATGGGGTCTAATAATCTCATGGGATCTAACTCTTTTTAGGAGGCTTATTTCATCACTCTACGAGCGACGAGAAATAAAAGGTTGCCATTTGAGTTAATCCGAAAAACAATACAAGTCGAGAATCATCTCACGGGATCAATCCTGAATTCAAACCCTCGTCTGTCTTTAAAAAGTAAAAGTCGAGAATCATCTCACGGGGTCAATCCTGAATTCAACCTCTCGTCTGTCTTTAAAAAAGTAAAAGTCGAGAATCAAACTACAGCTCCTTGGCAAAATCACACTTCTATCAACTTCTCAATTGGCCGCTTCTATTTTGTGCCGCAGTTACACTTCTAACCTAAACTACGCCTGAGCATCCACTTGCTTAAGTTCGCCCTGTAGGAATAGTTTTGGCCAGGATCTGATTCAGTAAAAGTTTTGTGTTCGCTCAAGTTTTATTGTTGTCCGCTTGCTTCGATGAAAGCGGCAAAAATAAAAGCGGCCATTTGAGAAGTTGATAGAAGTGTGATTTTGCCAAGGAGCTGTAGTTTGATTCTCGACTTTTACTTTTTTAAAGACAGACGAGAGGTTGAATTCAGGATTGACCCCGTGAGATGATTCTCGACTTTTACTTTTTTAAAGACAGACGAGGGTTTGAATTCAGGATTGATCCCGTGAGATGATTCTCGACTTGTATTGTTTTTCGGATTAACTCAAATGGCAACCTTTTATTTCTCGTCGCTCGTAGAGTGATGAAATAAGCCTCCTAAAAAGAGTTAGATCCCATGAGATTATTAGACCCCATGAGATCATTAGACCCCATGAGATTATTAGACCCCCATGAGAGAGATTCGCGACTTTTATTTGTACGTGGAATTTCGCATTAAAATGCTCAGAAAAAAACGTGTAAAAAAATTTTCCGGCCTCTTACATTTTTTCGGGCGCTGCGCGCCCGTTCTCTTTGCATTGTTAAAAAACATTTCTGACCGATTTTGATAAAGTTTTCCACGTCTGAGCGTATATCTGTTTTTTTCATCCTAAGCTTATGTTCGGTTTAAGCTTAAGTATCATGTGCTCAGATGACTCAAAGGTGGCTTAAGCTTAAGGAGTACTGTGATTTTCACTAGGTCTAATATGTAGACTTAGGCTTAAGTTACTTGACTTAAGCTTAAGTGACTAACTTTTGAAGTCCAAATACCAACCTAGATATAAGCTTAAGGGGTCACGGTAATAATCACTAGCACATGTAGTCACTTTGAGCTAAAGTTACTTGACTTAAGCTTAAGTGACTAACTTTTGAAGTCCACATACCAACCTAGATATGAGCTTAAGGAGTTACGGTAAAAATCACTAGCACATGTAGTCACTTTGAGCTAAAGTTACTTGACTTAAGCTTAAGTGACTAACTTTTGAAGTCCAAATACTAACCTAGATATAAGCTTAAGGGGTCACGGTAACAATCACTTGACCACATGTGGTCATACTCATGTAAGCTTAAGGCGGTGTCGATTCCAACTTCTCCCACCCGATTGGAATCGACAAACCGAAACTCAAATGGGCCAGGTGGGCGTCGCTACGCTCCGCCCACCTGGCCTTAAGCCTAAGCCTAAGCCTAAGCCTAAGCCTAAGCCTAAGCCTAAGCCTAAGCCTAAGCCTAAGCCTAAGCCTAAGCCTAAGCCTAAGCCTAAGCCTAAGCCTAA
>JASERS010000096.1:0-24348 GCA_036711965.1 Onthophagus sagittarius | reverse complement strand
TTAATAATATTTTTAATCGCTATCTCGGTAACCGTAAGTCCAAAAAATAAAAAGGTGTCAGATATGAGCGATTTGGCGTTCTAGCAGCATTTTGAAACATATTAGAAATTTCTATCTTAATGGGTGCCAAAGTTACACAAGACCTCTTAATAACATTTTTAATCGCTATCTCGGTAACCGTAAGTCCAAAAAATAAAAAGGTGTCAGATATGAGCGATTTGGCGTTCTAGCAGCATTTTGAAACATATTAAAAATTTCTATCTTAATGGGTGCCAAAGTTACACAAGACCTCTTAATAATATTTTTAATCGCTATCTCGAAAACCGTAAGTCCAAAAAATAAAAAGGTCTCAGATATGAGCGATTTGGCGTTCCAGCAGCATTTTGAATAATATTAGAAATTTCTATCTTAATGGGTGCCAAAGTTACACAAGACCTCTTAATAATATTTTTAATCGCTATCTCGGTAACCGTAAGTCCAAAAAATAAAAAGGTGTCAGATATGAGCGATTTGGCGTTCTAGCAGCATTTTGAAACATATTAGAAATTTCTATCTTAATGGGTGCCAAAGTTACACAAGACCTCTTAATAACATTTTTAATCGCTATCTCGGTAACCGTAAGTCCAAAAAATAAAAAGGTGTCAGATATGAGCGATTTGGCGTTCTAGCAGCATTTTGAAACATATTAAAAATTTCTATCTTAATGGGTGCCAAAGTTACACAAGACCTCTTAATAATATTTTTAATCGCTATCTCGGTAACCGTAAGTCCAAAAAAAAAAGGTGTCAGATATGAGCGATTTGGCGTTCTAGCAGCATTTTGAAACATATTAGAAATTTCTATCTTAATGGGTGCCAAAGTTACACAAGACCTCTTAATAATATTTTTAATCGCTATCTCGGTAACCGTAAGTCCAAAAAATAAAAAGGTGTCAGATATGAGCGATTTGGCGTTCTAGCAGCATTTTGAAACATATTAGAAATTTCTATCTTAATGGGTGCCAAAGTTACACAAGACCTCTTAATAATATTTTTAATCGCTATCTCGGTAACCGTAAGTCCAAAAAATAAAAAGGTGTCAGATATGAGCGATTTGGCGTTCTAGCAGCATTTTGAAACATATTAGAAATTTCTATCTTAATGGGTGCCAAAGTTACACAAGACCTCTTAATAATATTTTTAATCGCTATCTCGGTAACCGTAAGTCCAAAAAATAAATAGGTGTCAGATATGAGCGATTTGGCGTTCTAGCAGCATTTTGAAACATATTAGAAATTTCTATCTTAATGGGTGCCAAAGTTACACAAGACCTCTTAATAATATTTTTAATCGCTATCTCGGTAACCGTAAGTCCAAAAAATAAAAAGGTGTCAGATATGAGCGATTTGGCGTTCTAGCAGCATTTTGAAACATATTAGAAATTTCTATCTTAATGGGTGCCAAAGTTACACAAGACCTCTTAATAATATTTTTAATCGCTATCTCGGTAACCGTAAGTCCAAAAAATAAAAAGGTGTCAGATATGAGCGATTTGGCGTTCTAGCAGCATTTTGAAACATATTAGAAATTTCTATCTTAATGGGTGCCAAAGTTACACAAGACCTCTTAATAATATTTTTAATCGCTATCTCGGTAACCGTAAGTCCAAAAAATAAAAAGGTGTCAGATATGAGCGATTTGGCGTTCTAGCAGCATTTTGAAACATATTAGAAATTTCTATCTTAATGGGTGCCAAAGTTACACAAGACCTCTTAATAATATTTTTAATCGCTATCTCGGTAACCGTAAGTCCAAAAAATAAAAAGGTGTCAGATATGAGCGATTTGGCGTTCCAGCAGCATTTTGAATAATATTAGAAATTTCTATCTTAATGGGTGCCAAAGTTACACAAGACCTCTTAATAATATTTTTAATCGCTATCTCGGTAACCGTAAGTCCAAAAAATAAAAAGGTGTCAGATATGAGCGATTTGGCGTTCTAGCAGCATTTTGAAACATATTAGAAATTTATATCTTAATGGGTGCCAAAGTTACACAAGACCTCTTAATAATATTTTTAATCGCTATCTCGGTAACCGTAAGTCCAAAAAATAAAAAGGTGTCAGATATGAGCGATTTGGCGTTCTAGCAGCATTTTGAAACATATTAGAAATTTCTATCTTAATGGGTGCCAAAGTTACACAAGACCTCTTAATAATATTTTTAATCGCTATCTCGGTAACCGTAAGTCCAAAAAATAAAAAGGTGTCAGATATGAGCGATTTGGCGTTCTAGCAGCATATTGAAACATATTAGAAATTTCTATCTTAATGGGTGCCAAAGTTACACAAGACCTCTTAATAATATTTTTAATCGCTATCTCGGTAACCGTAAGTCCAAAAAATAAAAAGGTGTCAGATATGAGCGATTTGGCGTTCCAGCAGCATTTTGAATAATATTAGAAATTTCTATCTTAATGGGTGCCAAAGCTACACAAGACCTCTTAATAATATTTTTAATCGCTATCTCGGTAACCGTAAGTCCAAAAAATAAAAAGGTGTCAGATATGAGCGATTTGGCGTTCTAGCAGCATTTTGAAACATATTAGAAATTTCTATCTTAATGGGTGCCAAAGCTACACAAGACCTCTTAATAATATTTTTAATCGCTATCTCGGTAACCGTAAGTCCAAAAAATAAAAAGGTGTCAGATATGAGCGATTTGGCGTTCCAGCAGCATTTTGAATAATATTAGAAATTTCTATCTTAATGGGTGCCGAAGTTACACAAGACCTCTTAATAATATTTTTAATCGCTATCTCGGTAACCGTAAGTCCAAAAAATAAAAAGGTGTCAGATATGAGCGATTTGGCGTTCTAGCAGCATTTTGAAACATATTAGAAATTTCTATCTTAATGGGTGCCAAAGTTACACAAGACCTCTTAATAATATTTTTAATCGCTATCTCGGTAACCGTAAGTCCAAAAAATAAATAGGTGTCAGATATGAGCGATTTGGCGTTCTAGCAGCATTTTGAAACATATTAGAAATTTCTATCTTAATGGGTGCCAAAGTTACACAAGACCTCTTAATAATATTTTTAATCGCTATCTCGGTAACCGTAAGTCCAAAAAATAAAAAGGTGTCAGATATGAGCGATTTGGCGTTCTAGCAGCATTTTGAAACATATTAGAAATTTCTATCTTAATGGGTGCCAAAGTTACACAAGACCTCTTAATAATATTTTTAATCGCTATCTCGGTAACCGTAAGTCCAAAAAATAAAAAGGTGTCAGATATGAGCGATTTGGCGTTCTAGCAGCATTTTGAAACATATTAGAAATTTCTATCTTAATGGGTGCCAAAGTTACACAAGACCTCTTAATAATATTTTTAATCGCTATCTCGGTAACCGTAAGTCCAAAAAATAAAAAGGTGTCAGATATGAGCGATTTGGCGTTCTAGCAGCATTTTGAAACATATTAGAAATTTCTATCTTAATGGGTGCCAAAGTTACACAAGACCTCTTAATAATATTTTTAATCGCTATCTCGGTAACCGTAAGTCCAAAAAATAAAAAGGTGTCAGATATGAGCGATTTGGCGTTCTAGCAGCATTTTGAAACATATTAGAAATTTCTATCTTAATGGGTGCCAAAGTTACACAAGACCTCTTAATAATATTTTTAATCGCTATCTCGGTAACCGTAAGTCCAAAAAATAAAAAGGTGTCAGATATGAGCGATTTGGCGTTCTAGCAGCATTTTGAAACATATTAGAAATTTCTATCTTAATGGGTGCCAAAGTTACACAAGACCTCTTAATAATATTTTTAATCGCTATCTCGGTAACCGTAAGTCCAAAAAATAAATAGGTGTCAGATATGAGCGATTTGGCGTTCTAGCAGCATTTTGAAACATATTAGAAATTTCTATCTTAATGGGTGCCAAAGTTACACAAGACCTCTTAATAATATTTTTAATCGCTATCTCGGTAACCGTAAGTCCAAAAAATAAAAAGGTGTCAGATATGAGCGATTTGGCGTTCTAGCAGCATTTTGAAACATATTAGAAATTTCTATCTTAATGGGTGCCAAAGTTACACAAGACCTCTTAATAATATTTTTAATCGCTATCTCGGTAACCGTAAGTCCAAAAAATAAAAAGGTGTCAGATATGAGCGATTTGGCGTTCTAGCAGCATTTTGAAACATATTAGAAATTTCTATCTTAATGGGTGCCAAAGTTACACAAGACCTCTTAATAATATTTTTAATCGCTATCTCGGTAACCGTAAGTCCAAAAAATAAAAAGGTGTCAGATATGAGCGATTTGGCGTTCTAGCAGCATTTTGAAACATATTAGAAATTTCTATCTTAATGGGTGCCAAAGTTACACAAGACCTCTTAATAATATTTTTAATCGCTATCTCGGTAACCGTAAGTCCAAAAAATAAAAAGGTGTCAGATATGAGCGATTTGGCGTTCTAGCAGCATTTTGAAACATATTAGAAATTTCTATCTTAATGGGTGCCAAAGTTACACAAGACCTCTTAATAATATTTTTAATCGCTATCTCGGTAACCGTAAGTCCAAAAAATAAAAAGGTGTCAGATATGAGCGATTTGGCGTTCTAGCAGCATTTTGAAACATATTAGAAATTTCTATCTTAATGGGTGCCAAAGTTACACAAGACCTCTTAATAATATTTTTAATCGCTATCTCGGTAACCGTAAGTCCAAAAAATAAAAAGGTGTCAGATATGAGCGATTTGGCGTTCTAGCAGCATTTTGAAACATATTAGAAATTTCTATCTTAATGGGTGCCAAAGTTACACAAGACCTCTTAATAATATTTTTAATCGCTATCTCGGTAACCGTAAGTCCAAAAAATAAATAGGTGTCAGATATGAGCGATTTGGCGTTCTAGCAGCATTTTGAAACATATTAGAAATTTCTATCTTAATGGGTGCCAAAGTTACACAAGACCTCTTAATAATATTTTTAATCGCTATCTCGGTAACCGTAAGTCCAAAAAATAAAAAGGTGTCAGATATGAGCGATTTGGCGTTCTAGCAGCATTTTGAAACATATTAGAAATTTCTATCTTAATGGGTGCCAAAGTTACACAAGACCTCTTAATAATATTTTTAATCGCTATCTCGGTAACCGTAAGTCCAAAAAATAAAAAGGTGTCAGATATGAGCGATTTGGCGTTCTAGCAGCATTTTGAAACATATTAGAAATTTCTATCTTAATGGGTGCCAAAGTTACACAAGACCTCTTAATAATATTTTTAATCGCTATCTCGGTAACCGTAAGTACAAAAAATAAAAAGGTGTCAGATATGAGCGATTTGGCGTTCTAGCAGCATTTTGAAACATATTAGAAATTTCTATCTTAATGGGTGCCAAAGTTACACAAGACCTCTTAATAATATTTTTAATCGCTATCTCGGTAACCGTAAGTCCAAAAAATAAAAAGGTGTCAGATATGAGCGATTTGGCGTTCCAGCAGCATTTTGAATAATATTAGAAATTTCTATCTTAATGGGTGCCAAAGTTACACAAGACCTCTTAATAATATTTTTAATCGCTATCTCGGTAACCGTAAGTCCAAAAAATAAAAAGGTGTCAGATATGAGCGATTTGGCGTTCTAGCAGCATTTTGAAACATATTAGAAATTTATATCTTAATGGGTGCCAAAGTTACACAAGACCTCTTAATAATATTTTTAATCGCTATCTCGGTAACCGTAAGTCCAAAAAATAAAAAGGTGTCAGATATGAGCGATTTGGCGTTCTAGCAGCATTTTGAAACATATTAGAAATTTCTATCTTAATGGGTGCCAAAGTTACACAAGACCTCTTAATAATATTTTTAATCACTATCTCGGTAACCGTAAGTCCAAAAAATAAAAAGGTGTCAGATATGAGCGATTTGGCGTTCCAGCAGCATTTTGAATAATATTAGAAATTTCTATCTTAATGGGTGCCAAAGCTACACAAGACCTCTTAATAATATTTTTAATCGCTATCTCGGTAACCGTAAGTCCAAAAAATAAAAAGGTGTCAGATATGAGCGATTTGGCGTTCTAGCAGCATTTTGAAACATATTAGAAATTTCTATCTTAATGGGTGCCAAAGCTACACAAGACCTCTTAATAATATTTTTAATCGCTATCTCGGTAACCGTAAGTCCAAAAAATAAAAAGGTGTCAGATATGAGCGATTTGGCGTTCCAGCAGCATTTTGAATAATATTAGAAATTTCTATCTTAATGGGTGCCGAAGTTACACAAGACCTCTTAATAATATTTTTAATCGCTATCTCGGTAACCGTAAGTCCAAAAAATAAAAAGGTGTCAG
The DNA here is from genome assembly GCA_036711965.1 of Onthophagus sagittarius. NCBI lineage: Eukaryota > Metazoa > Arthropoda > Insecta > Coleoptera > Scarabaeidae > Onthophagus > Onthophagus sagittarius. Next base: position 18,011 of record JASERS010000096.1, on the reverse strand, counting down.
ATATGAGCGATTTGGCGTTCTAGCAGCATTTTGAAACATATTTGAAACATATTTGAAACAATTTCTATCTTAATGGGTGCCAAAGTTACACAAGACCTCTTAATAATATTTTTAATCGCTATCTCGGTAACCGTAAGTCCAAAAAATAAATAGGTGTCAGATATGAGCGATTTGGCGTTCTAGCAGCATTTTGAAACATATTAGAAATTTCTATCTTAATGGGTGCCAAAGTTACACAAGACCTCTTAATAATATTTTTAATCGCTATCTCGGTAACCGTAAGTCCAAAAAATAAAAAGGTGTCAGATATGAGCGATTTGGCGTTCTAGCAGCATTTTGAAACATATTAGAAATTTCTATCTTAATGGGTGCCAAAGTTACACAAGACCTCTTAATAATATTTTTAATCGCTATCTCGGTAACCGTAAGTCCAAAAAATAAATAGGTGTCAGATATGAGCGATTTGGCGTTCTAGCAGCATTTTGAAACATATTAGAAATTTCTATCTTAATGGGTGCCAAAGTTACACAAGACCTCTTAATAATATTTTTAATCGCTATCTCGGTAACCGTAAGTCCAAAAAATAAAAAGGTGTCAGATATGAGCGATTTGGCGTTCTAGCAGCATTTTGAAACATATTAGAAATTTCTATCTTAATGGGTGCCAAAGTTACACAAGACCTCTTAATAATATTTTTAATCGCTATCTCGGTAACCGTAAGTCCAAAAAATAAAAAGGTGTCAGATATGAGCGATTTGGCGTTCTAGCAGCATTTTGAAACATATTAGAAATTTCTATCTTAATGGGTGCCAAAGTTACACAAGACCTCTTAATAATATTTTTAATCGCTATCTCGGTAACCGTAAGTCCAAAAAATAAAAAGGTGTCAGATATGAGCGATTTGGCGTTCTAGCAGCATTTTGAAACATATTAGAAATTTCTATCTTAATGGGTGCCAAAGTTACACAAGACCTCTTAATAATATTTTGAATCGCTATCTCGGTAACCGTAAGTCCAAAAAATAAAAAGGTGTCAGATATGAGCGATTTGGCGTTCTAGCAGCATTTTGAAACATATTAGAAATTTCTATCTTAATGGGTGCCAAAGTTACACAAGACCTCTTAATAATATTTTTAATCGCTATCTCGGTAACCGTAAGTCCAAAAAATAAAAAGGTGTCAGATATGAGCGATTTGGCGTTCTAGCAGCATTTTGAAACATAATAGAAATTTCTATCTTAATGGGTGCCAAAGTTACACAAGACCTCTTAATAATATTTTTAATCGCTATCTCGGTAACCGTAAGTCCAAAAAATAAAAAGGTGTCAGATATGAGCGATTTGGCGTTCTAGCAGCATTTTGAAACATATTAGAAATTTCTATCTTAATGGGTGCCAAAGTTACACAAGACCTCTTATTAACATTTTTAATCGCTATCTCGGTAACCGTAAGTCCAAAAAATAAAAAGGTGTCAGATATGAGCGATTTGGCGTTCTAGCAGCATTTTGAAACATATTAGAAATTTCTATCTTAATGGGTGCCAAAGTTACACAAGACCTCTTAATAATATTTTTAATCGCTATCTCGGTAACCGTAAGTCCAAAAAATAAAAAGGTGTCAGATATGAGCGATTTGGCATTCTAGCAGCATTTTGAAACATATTAGAAATTTCTATCTTAATGGGTGCCAAAGTTACACAAGACCTCTTAATAATATTTTTAATCGCTATCTCGGTAACCGTAAGTCCAAAAAATAAAAAGGTGTCAGATATGAGCGATTTGGCGTTCTAGCAGCATTTTGAAACATATTAGAAATTTCTATCTTAATGGGTGCCAAAGTTACACAAGACCTCTTAATAATATTTTTAATCGCTATCTCGGTAACCGTAAGTCCAAAAAATAAAAAGGTGTCAGATATGAGCGATTTGGCGTTCCAGCAGCATTTTGAATAATATTAGAAATTTCTATCTTAATGGGTGCCAAAGTTACACAAGACCTCTTAATAATATTTTTAATCGCTATCTCGGTAACCGTAAGTCCAAAAAATAAAAAGGTGTCAGATATGAGCGATTTGGCGTTCTAGCAGCATTTTGAAACATATTAGAAATTTATATCTTAATGGGTGCCAAAGTTACACAAGACCTCTTAATAATATTTTTAATCGCTATCTCGGTAACCGTAAGTCCAAAAAATAAAAAGGTGTCAGATATGAGCGATTTGGCGTTCTAGCAGCATTTTGAAACATATTAGAAATTTCTATCTTAATGGGTGCCAAAGTTACACAAGACCTCTTAATAATATTTTTAATCGCTATCTCGGTAACCGTAAGTCCAAAAAATAAAAAGGTGTCAGATATGAGCGATTTGGCGTTCTAGCAGCATATTGAAACATATTAGAAATTTCTATCTTAATGGGTGCCAAAGTTACACAAGACCTCTTAATAATATTTTTAATCGCTATCTCGGTAACCGTAAGTCCAAAAAATAAAAAGGTGTCAGATATGAGCGATTTGGCGTTCCAGCAGCATTTTGAATAATATTAGAAATTTCTATCTTAATGGGTGCCAAAGCTACACAAGACCTCTTAATAATATTTTTAATCGCTATCTCGGTAACCGTAAGTCCAAAAAATAAAAAGGTGTCAGATATGAGCGATTTGGCGTTCTAGCAGCATTTTGAAACATATTAGAAATTTCTATCTTAATGGGTGCCAAAGTTACACAAGACCTCTTAATAACATTTTTAATCGCTATCTCGGTAACCGTAAGTCCAAAAAATAAAAAGGTGTCAGATATGAGCGATTTGGCGTTCTAGCAGCATTTTGAAACATATTAAAAATTTCTATCTTAATGGGTGCCAAAGTTACACAAGACCTCTTAATAATATTTTTAATCGCTATCTCGAAAACCGTAAGTCCAAAAAATAAAAAGGTCTCAGATATGAGCGATTTGGCGTTCCAGCAGCATTTTGAATAATATTAGAAATTTCTATCTTAATGGGTGCCAAAGTTACACAAGACCTCTTAATAATATTTTTAATCGCTATCTCGGTAACCGTAAGTCCAAAAAATAAAAAGGTGTCAGATATGAGCGATTTGGCGTTCTAGCAGCATTTTGAAACATATTAGAAATTTCTATCTTAATGGGTGCCAAAGTTACACAAGACCTCTTAATAACATTTTTAATCGCTATCTCGGTAACCGTAAGTCCAAAAAATAAAAATGTGTCAGATATGAGCGATTTGGCGTTCTAGCAGCATTTTGAAACATATTAAAAATTTCTATCTTAATGGGTGCCAAAGTTACACAAGACCTCTTAATAATATTTTTAATCGCTATCTCGGTAACCGTAAGTCCAAAAAAAAAAGGTGTCAGATATGAGCGATTTGGCGTTCTAGCAGCATTTTGAAACATATTAGAAATTTCTATCTTAATGGGTGCCAAAGTTACACAAGACCTCTTAATAATATTTTTAATCGCTATCTCGGTAACCGTAAGTCCAAAAAATAAAAAGGTGTCAGATATGAGCGATTTGGCGTTCTAGCAGCATTTTGAAACATATTAGAAATTTCTATCTTAATGGGTGCCAAAGTTACACAAGACCTCTTAATAATATTTTAAATCGCTATCTCGGTAACCGTAAGTCCAAAAAATAAAAAGGTGTCAGATATGAGCGATTTGGCGTTCTAGCAGCATTTTGAAACATATTAGAAATTTCTATCTTAATGGGTGCCAAAGTTACACAAGACCTCTTAATAATATTTTTAATCGCTATCTCGGTAACCGTAAGTCCAAAAAATAAATAGGTGTCAGATATGAGCGATTTGGCGTTCTAGCAGCATTTTGAAACATATTAGAAATTTCTATCTTAATGGGTGCCAAAGTTACACAAGACCTCTTAATAATATTTTTAATCGCTATCTCGGTAACCGTAAGTCCAAAAAATAAAAAGGTGTCAGATATGAGCGATTTGGCGTTCTAGCAGCATTTTGAAACATATTAGAAATTTCTATCTTAATGGGTGCCAAAGTTACACAAGACCTCTTAATAATATTTTTAATCGCTATCTCGGTAACCGTAAGTCCAAAAAATAAAAAGGTGTCAGATATGAGCGATTTGGCGTTCTAGCAGCATTTTGAAACATATTAGAAATTTCTATCTTAATGGGTGCCAAAGTTACACAAGACCTCTTAATAATATTTTTAAACGCTATCTCGGTAACCGTAAGTCCAAAAAATAAAAAGGTGTCAGATATGAGCGATTTGGCGTTCCAGCAGCATTTTGATTAATATTAGAAATTTCTATCTTAATGGGTGCCAAAGTTACACAAGACCTCTTAATAATATTTTTAATCGCTATCTCGGTAACCGTAAGTCCAAAAAATAAAAAGGTGTCAGATATGAGCGATTTGGCGTTCTAGCAGCATTTTGAAACATATTAGAAATTTCTATCTTAATGGGTGCCAAAGTTACACAAGACCTCTTAATAATATTTTTAATCGCTATCTCGGTAACCGTAAGTCCAAAAAATAAAAAGGTGTCAGATATGAGCGATTTGGCGTTCTAGCAGCATTTTGAAACATATTAGAAATTTCTATCTTAATGGGTGCCAAAGTTACACAAGACCTCTTAATAATATTTTTAGTCGCTATCTCGGTAACCGTAAGTCCAAAAAATAAAAAGGTGTCAGATATGAGCGATTTGGCGTTCTAGCAGCATTTTGAAACATATTAGAAATTTCTATCTTAATGGGTGCCAAAGTTACACAAGACCTCTTAATAATATTTTTAATCGCTATCTCGGTAACCGTAAGTCCAAAAAATAAAAAGGTGTCAGATATGAGCGATTTGGCGTTCTAGCAGCATTTTGAAACATATTAGAAATTTCTATCTTAATGGGTGCCAAAGTTACACAAGACCTCTTAATAATATTTTTAATCGCTATCTCGGTAACCGTAAGTCCAAAAAATAAAAAGGTGTCAGATATGAGCGATTTGGCGTTCTAGCAGCATTTTGAAACATATTAGAAATTTCTATCTTAATGGGTGCCAAAGTTACACAAGACCTCTTAATAATATTTTTAATCGCTATCTCGGTAACCGTAAGTCCAAAAAATAAAAAGGTGTCAGATATGAGCGATTTGGCGTTCTAGCAGCATTTTGAAACATATTAGAAATTTCTATCTTAATGGGTGCCAAAGTTACACAAGACCTCTTAATAATATTTTTAATCGCTATCTCGGTAACCGTAAGTCCAAAAAATAAAAAGGTGTCAGATATGAGCGATTTGGCGTTCTAGCAGCATTTTGAAACATATTAAAAATTTCTATCTTAATGGGTGCCAAAGTTACACAAGACCTCTTAATAATATTTTTAATCGCTATCTCGGTAACCGTAAGTCCAAAAAATAAAAAGGTGTCAGATATGAGCGATTTGGCGTTCTAGCAGCATTTTGAAACATATTAGAAATTTCTATCTTAATGGGTGCCAAAGTTACACAAGACCTCTTAATAATATTTTTAATCGCTATCTCGGTAACCGTAAGTCCAAAAAATAAAAAGGTGTCAGATATGAGCGATTTGGCGTTCTAGCAGCATTTTGAAACATATTAGAAATTTCTATCTTAATGGGTGCCAAAGTTACACAAGACCTCTTAATAATATTTTTAATCGCTATCTCGGTAACCATAAGTCCAAAAAATAAATAGGTGTCAGATATGAGCGATTTGGCGTTCTAGCAGCATTTTGAAACATATTAGAAATTTCTATCTTAATGGGTGCCAAAGTTACACAAGACCTCTTAATAATATTTTTAATCGCTATCTCGGTAACCGTAAGTCCAAAAAATAAAAAGGTGTCAGATATGAGCGATTTGGCGTTCTAGCAGCATTTTGAAACATATTAGAAATTTCTATCTTAATGGGTGCCAAAGTTACACAAGACCTCTTAATAATATTTTTAATCGCTATCTCGGTAACCGTAAGTCCAAAAAATAAAAAGGTGTCAGATATGAGCGATTTGGCGTTCTAGCAGCATTTTGAAACATATTAGAAATTTCTATCTTAATGGGTGCCAAAGTTACACAAGACCTCTTAATAATATTTTTAATCGCTATCTCGGTAACCGTAAGTCCAAAAAATAAAAAGGTGTCAGATATGAGCGATTTGGCGTTCTAGCAGCATTTTGAAACATATTAGAAATTTCTATCTTAATGGGTGCCAAAGTTACACAAGACCTCTTAATAATATTTTTAATCGCTATCTCGGTAACCGTAAGTCCAAAAAATAAAAAGGTGTCAGATATGAGCGATTTGGCGTTCTAGCAGCATTTTGAAACATATTAGAAATTTCTATCTTAATGGGTGCCAAAGTTACACAAGACCTCTTAATAATATTTTTAATCGCTATCTCGGTAACCGTAAGTCCAAAAAATAAAAAGGTGTCAGATATGAGCGATTTGGCGTTCCAGCAGCATTTTGAATAATATTAGAAATTTCTATCTTAATGGGTGCCAAAGTTACACAAGACCTCTTAATAATATTTTTAATCGCTATCTCGGTAACCGTAAGTCCAAAAAATAAAAAGGTGTCAGATATGAGCGATTTGGCGTTCTAGCAGCATTTTGAATAATATTAGAAATTTCTATCTTAATGGGTGCCAAAGTTACACAAGACCTCTTAATAATATTTTTAATCGCTATCTCGGTAACCGTAAGTCCAAAAAATAAAAAGGTGTCAGATATGAGCGATTTGGCGTTCTAGCAGCATTTTGAAACATATTAGAAATTTCTATCTTAATGGGTGCCAAAGTTACACAAGACCTCTTAATAATATTTTTAATCGCTATCTCGGTAACCGTAAGTCCAAAAAATAAAAAGGTGTCAGATATGAGCGATTTGGCGTTCTAGCAGCATTTTGAAACATATTAGAAATTTCTATCTTAATGGGTGCCAAAGTTACACAAGACCTCTTAATAATATTTTTAATCGCTATCTCGGTAACCGTAAGTCCAAAAAATAAAAAGGTGTCAGATATGAGCGATTTGGCGTTCTAGCAGCATTTTGAAACATATTAGAAATTTCTATCTTAATGGGTGCCAAAGTTACACAAGACCTCTTAATAATATTTTTAATCGCTATCTCGGTAACCGTAAGTCCAAAAAATAAAAAGGTGTCAGATATGAGCGATTTGGCGTTCTAGCAGCATTTTGAAACATATTAGAAATTTCTATCTTAATGGGTGCCAAAGTTACACAAGACCTCTTAATAATATTTTTAATCGCTATCTCGGTAACCGTAAGTCCAAAAAATAAAAAGGTGTCAGATATGAGCGATTTGGCGTTCCAGCAGCATTTTGAATAATATTAGAAATTTCTATCTTAATGGGTGCCAAAGTTACACAAGACCTCTTAATAATATTTTTAATCGCTATCTCGGTAACCGTAAGTCCAAAAAATAAAAAGGTGCCAGATATGAGCGATTTGGCGTTCTAGCAGCATTTTGAATAATATTAGAAATTTCTATCTTAATGGGTGCCAAAGTTACACAAGACCTCTTAATAATATTTTTAATCGCTATCTCGGTAACCGTAAGTCCAAAAAATAAAAAGGTGTCAGATATGAGCGATTTGGCGTTCTAGCAGCATTTTGAAACATATTAGAAATTTCTATCTTAATGGGTGCCAAAGTTACACAAGACCTCTTAATAACATTTTTAATCGCTATCTCGGTAACCGTAAGTCCAAAAAATAAAAAGGTGTCAGATATGAGCGATTTGGCGTTCTAGCAGCATTTTGAAACATATTAGAAATTTCTATCTTAATGGGTGCCAAAGTTACACAAGACCTCTTAATAATATTTTTAATCGCTATCTCGGTAACCGTAAGTCCAAAAAATAAAAAGGTGTCAGATATGAGCGATTTGGCGTTCTAGCAGCATTTTGAAACATATTAAAAATTTCTATCTTAATGGGTGCCAAAGTTACACAAGACCTCTTAATAATATTTTTAATCGCTATCTCGGTAACCGTAAGTCCAAAAAATAAAAAGGTGTCAGATATGAGCGATTTGGCGTTCTAGCAGCATTTTGAAACATATTAAAAATTTCTATCTTAATGGGTGCCAAAGTTACACAAGACCTCTTAATAATATTTTTAATCGCTATCTCGGTAACCGTAAGTCCAAAAAATAAAAAGGTGTCAGATATGAGCGATTTGGCGTTCTAGCAGCATTTTGAAACATATTAGAAATTTCTATCTTAATGGGTGCCAAAGTTACACAAGAACTCTTAATAATATTTTTAATCGCTATCTCGGTAACCGTAAGTCCAAAAAATAAAAAGGTGTCAGATATGAGCGATTTGGCGTTCTAGCAGCATTTTGAAACATATTAGAAATTTCTATCTTAATGGGTGCCAAAGTTACACAAGACCTCTTAATAATATTTTTAATCGCTATCTCGGTAACCGTAAGTCCAAAAAATAAAAAGGTGTCAGATATGAGCGATTTGGCGTTCTAGCAGCATTTTGAAACATATTAGAAATTTCTATCTTAATGGGTGCCAAAGTTACACAAGACCTCTTAATAATATTTTTAATCGCTATCTCTGTAACCGTAAGTCCAAAAAATAAAAAGGTGTCAGATATGAGCGATTTGGCGTTCTAGCAGCATTTTGAAACATATTAAAAATTTCTATCTTAATGGGTGCCAAAGTTACACAAGACCTCTTAATAATATTTTTAATCGCTATCTCGGTAACCGTAAGTCCAAAAAATAAAAAGGTGTCAGATATGAGCGATTTGGCGTTCTAGCAGCATTTTGAAACATATTAGAAATTTCTATCTTAATGGGTGCCAAAGTTACACAAGACCTCTTAATAATATTTTTAATCGCTATCTCGGTAACCGTAAGTCCAAAAAATAAAAAGGTGTCAGATATGAGCGATTTGGCGTTCCAGCAGCATTTTGAAACATATTAGAAATTTCTATCTTAATGGGTGCCAAAGTTACACAAGACCTCTTAATAATATTTTTAATCGCTATCTCGGTAACAGTAAGTCCAAAAAATAAAAAGGTGTCAGATATGAGCGATTTGGCGTTCTAGCAGCATTTTGAAACATATTAGAAATTTCTATCTTAATGGGTGCCAAAGTTACACAAGACCTCTTAATAATATTTTTAATCGCTATCTCAGTAACCGCAAGTCCAAAAAATAAAAAGGTGTCAGATATGAGCGATTTGGCGTTCTAGCAGCATTTTGAAACATATTAGAAATTTCTATCTTAATGGGTGCCAAAGTTACACAAGACCTCTGAATAATATTTTTAATCGCTATCTCGGTAACCGTAAGTCCAAAAAATAAAAAGGTGTCAGATATGAGCGATTTGGCGTTCTAGCAGCATTTTGAAACATATTAGAAATTTCTATCTTAATGGGTGCCAAAGTTACACAAGACCTCTTAATAATATTTTTAATCGCTATCTCGGTAACCGTAAGTCCAAAAAATAAAAAGGTGTATGATATGAGCGATTTGGCGTTCCAGCAGCATTTTGAATAATATTAGAAATTTCTATCCTAATGGGTGCCAAAGTTACACAAGACCTCTTAATAATATTTTTAATCGCTATCTCTGTAACCGTAAGTCCAAAAAATAAAAAGGTGTCAGATATGAGCGATTTGGCGTTCTAGCAGCATTTTGAAACATATTAAAAATTTCTATCTTAATGGGTGCCAAAGTTACACAAGACCTCTTAATAATATTTTTAATCGCTATCTCGGTAACCGTAAGTCCAAAAAATAAAAAGGTGTCAGATATGAGCGATTTGGCGTTCTAGCAGCATTTTGAAACATATTAGAAATTTCTATCTTAATGGGTGCCAAAGTTACACAAGACCTCTTAATAATATTTTTAATCGCTATCTCGGTAACCGTAAGTCCAAAAAATAAAAAGGTGTCAGATATGAGCGATTTGGCGTTCCAGCAGCATTTTGAAACATATTAGAAATTTCTATCTTAATGGGTGCCAAAGTTACACAAGACCTCTTAATAATATTTTTAATCGCTATCTCGGTAACAGTAAGTCCAAAAAATAAAAAGGTGTCAGGTATGAGCGATTTGGCGTTCTAGCAGCATTTTGAAACATATTAGAAATTTCTATCTTAATGGGTGCCAAAGTTACACAAGACCTCTTAATAATATTTTTAATCGCTATCTCAGTAACCGCAAGTCCAAAAAATAAAAAGGTGTCAGATATGAGCGATTTGGCGTTCTAGCAGCATTTTGAAACATATTAGAAATTTCTATCTTAATGGGTGCCAAAGTTACACAAGACCTCTGAATAATATTTTTAATCGCTATCTCGGTAACCGTAAGTCCAAAAAATAAAAAGGTGTCAGATATGAGCGATTTGGCGTTCTAGCAGCATTTTGAAACATATTAGAAATTTCTATCTTAATGGGTGCCAAAGTTACACAAGACCTCTTAATAATATTTTTAATCGCTATCTCGGTAACCGTAAGTCCAAAAAATAAAAAGGTGTATGATATGAGCGATTTGGCGTTCCAGCAGCATTTTGAATAATATTAGAAATTTCTATCTTAATGGGTGCCAAAGTTACACAAGACCTCTTAATAATATTTTTAATCGCTATCTCGGTAACCGTAAGTCCAAAAAATAAAAAGGTGTCAGATATGAGCGATTTGGCGTTCTAGCAGCATTTTGAAACATATTAGAAATTTCTATCTTAATGGGTGCCAAAGTTACACAAGACCTCTTAATAATATTTTTAATCGCTATCTCGGTAACCGTAAGTCCAAAAAATAAAAAGGTGTCAGATATGAGCGATTTGGCGTTCTAGCAGCATTTTGAAACATATTAGAAATTTCTATCTTAATGGGTGCCAAAGTTACACAAGACCTCTTAATAACATTTTTAATCGCTATCTCGGTAACCGTAAGTCCAAAAAATAAAAAGGTGTCAGATATGAGCGATTTGGCGTTCTAGCAGCATTTTGAAACATATTAGAAATTTCTATCTTAATGGGTGCCAAAGTTACACAAGACCTCTTAATAATATTTTTAATCGCTATCTCGGTAACCGTAAGTCCAAAAAATAAAAAGGTGTCAGATATGAGCGATTTGGCGTTCTAGCAGCATTTTGAAACATATTAGAAATTTCTATCTTAATGGGTGCCAAAGTTACACAAGACCTCTTAATAATATTTTTAATCGCTATCTCGGTAACCGTAAGTCCAAAAAATAAAAAGGTGTCAGATATGAGCGATTTGGCGTTCTAGCAGCATTTTGAAACATATTAGAAATTTCTATCTTAATGGGTGCCAAAGTTACACAAGACCTCTTAATAATATTTTTAATCGCTATCTCGGTAACCGTAAGTCCAAAAAATAAAAAGGTGTCAGATATGAGCGATTTGGCGTTCTAGCAGCATTTTGAAACATATTAGAAATTTCTATCTTAATGGGTGCCAAAGTTACACAAGACCTCTTAATAATATTTTTAATCGCTATCTCGGTAACCGTAAGTCCAAAAAATAAAAAGGTGTCAGATATGAGCGATTTGGCGTTCTAGCAGCATTTTGAAACATATTAGAAATTTCTATCTTAATGGGTGCCAAAGTTACACAAGACCTCTTAATAATATTTTTAATCGCTATCTCGGTAACCGTAAGTCCAAAAAATAAAAAGGTGTCAGATATGAGCGATTTGGCGTTCCAGCAGCATTTTGAATAATATTAGAAATTTCTATCTTAATGGGTGCCAAAGTTACACAAGACCTCTTAATAATATTTTTAATCGCTATCTCGGTAACCGTAAGTCCAAAAAATAAAAAGGTGTCAGATATGAGCGATTTGGCGTTCTAGCAGCATTTTGAATAATATTAGAAATTTCTATCTTAATGGGTGCCAAAGTTACACAAGACCTCTTAATAATATTTTTAATCGCTATCTCGGTAACCGTAAGTCCAAAAAATAAAAAGGTGTCAGATATGAGCGATTTGGCGTTCTAGCAGCATTTTGAAACATATTAGAAATTTCTATCTTAATGGGTGCCAAAGTTACACAAGACCTCTTAATAATATTTTTAATCGCTATCTCGGTAACCGTAAGTCCAAAAAATAAAAAGGTGTCAGATATGAGCGATTTGGCGTTCTAGCAGCATTTTGAAACATATTAGAAATTTCTATCTTAATGGGTGCCAAAGTTACACAAGACCTCTTAATAATATTTTTAATCGCTATCTCGGTAACCGTAAGTCCAAAAAATAAAAAGGTGTCAGATATGAGCGATTTGGCGTTCTAGCAGCATTTTGAAACATATTAGAAATTTCTATCTTAATGGGTGCCAAAGTTACACAAGACCTCTTAATAATATTTTTAATCGCTATCTCGGTAACCGTAAGTCCAAAAAATAAAAAGGTGTCAGATATGAGCGATTTGGCGTTCTAGCAGCATTTTGAAACATATTAGAAATTTCTATCTTAATGGGTGCCAAAGTTACACAAGACCTCTTAATAATATTTTTAATCGCTATCTCGGTAACCGTAAGTCCAAAAAATAAAAAGGTGTCAGATATGAGCGATTTGGCGTTCCAGCAGCATTTTGAATAATATTAGAAATTTCTATCTTAATGGGTGCCAAAGTTACACAAGACCTCTTAATAATATTTTTAATCGCTATCTCGGTAACCGTAAGTCCAAAAAATAAAAAGGTGTCAGATATGAGCGATTTGGCGTTCTAGCAGCATTTTGAAACATATTAGAAATTTCTATCTTAATGGGTGCCAAAGTTACACAAGACCTCTTAATAATATTTTTAATCGCTATCTCGGTAACCGTAAGTCCAAAAAATAAAAAGGTGTCAGATATGAGCGATTTGGCGTTCTAGCAGCATTTTGAAACATATTAGAAATTTCTATCTTAATGGGTGCCAAAGTTACACAAGACCTCTTAATAATATTTTTAATCGCTATCTCGGTAACCGTAAGTCCAAAAAATAAAAAGGTGTCAGATATGAGCGATTTGGCGTTCCAGCAGCATTTTGAATAATATTAGAAATTTCTATCTTAATGGGTGCCAAAGTTACACAAGACCTCTTAATAATATTTTTAATCGCTATCTCGGTAACCGTAAGTCCAAAAAATAAAAAGGTGTCAGATATGAGCGATTTGGCGTTCTAGCAGCATTTTGAAACATATTAGAAATTTCTATCTTAATGGGTGCCAAAGTTACACAAGACCTCTTAATAACATTTTTAATCGCTATCTCGGTAACCGTAAGTCCAAAAAATAAAAAGGTGTCAGATATGAGCGATTTGGCGTTCTAGCAGCATTTTGAAACATATTAGAAATTTCTATCTTAATGGGTGCCAAAGTTACACAAGACCTCTTAATAATATTTTTAATCGCTATCTCGGTAACCGTAAGTCCAAAAAATAAAAAGGTGTCAGATATGAGCGATTTGGCGTTCTAGCAGCATTTTGAAACATATTAAAAATTTCTATCTTAATGGGTGCCAAAGTTACACAAGACCTCTTAATAATATTTTTAATCGCTATCTCGGTAACCGTAAGTCCAAAAAATAAAAAGGTGTCAGATATGAGCGATTTGGCGTTCTAGCAGCATTTTGAAACATATTAAAAATTTCTATCTTAATGGGTGCCAAAGTTACACAAGACCTCTTAATAATATTTTTAATCGCTATCTCGGTAACCGTAAGTCCAAAAAATAAAAAGGTGTCAGATATGAGCGATTTGGCGTTCCAGCAGCATTTTGAAACATATTAGAAATTTCTATCTTAATGGGTGCCAAAGTTACACAAGACCTCTTAATAATATTTTTAATCGCTATCTCGGTAACCGTAAGTCCAAAAAATAAAAAGGTGTCAGATATGAGCGATTTGGCGTTCTAGCAGCATTTTGAAACATATTAGAAATTTCTATCTTAATGGGTGCCAAAGTTACACAAGACCTCTTAATAATATTTTTAATCGCTATCTCGGTAACCGTAAGTCCAAAAAATAAAAAGGTGTCAGATATGAGCGATTTGGCGTTCTAGCAGCATTTTGAAACATATTAGAAATTTCTATCTTAATGGGTGCCAAAGTTACACAAGACCTCTTAATAATATTTTTAATCGCTATCTCTGTAACCGTAAGTCCAAAAAATAAAAAGGTGTCAGATATGAGCGATTTGGCGTTCTAGCAGCATTTTGAAACATATTAAAAATTTCTATCTTAATGGGTGCCAAAGTTACACAAGACCTCTTAATAATATTTTTAATCGCTATCTCGGTAACCGTAAGTCCAAAAAATAAAAAGGTGTCAGATATGAGCGATTTGGCGTTCTAGCAGCATTTTGAAACATATTAGAAATTTCTATCTTAATGGGTGCCAAAGTTACACAAGACCTCTTAATAATATTTTTAATCGCTATCTCGGTAACCGTAAGTCCAAAAAATAAAAAGGTGTCAGATATGAGCGATTTGGCGTTCCAGCAGCATTTTGAAACATATTAGAAATTTCTATCTTAATGGGTGCCAAAGTTACACAAGACCTCTTAATAATATTTTTAATCGCTATCTCGGTAACAGTAAGTCCAAAAAATAAAAAGGTGTCAGATATGAGCGATTTGGCGTTCTAGCAGCATTTTGAAACATATTAGAAATTTCTATCTTAATGGGTGCCAAAGTTACACAAGACCTCTTAATAATATTTTTAATCGCTATCTCAGTAACCGTAAGTCCAAAAAATAAAAAGGTGTCAGATATGAGCGATTTGGCGTTCTAGCAGCATTTTGAAACATATTAGAAATTTCTATCTTAATGGGTGCCAAAGTTACACAAGACCTCTGAATAATATTTTTAATCGCTATCTCGGTAACCGTAAGTCCAAAAAATAAAAAGGTGTCAGATATGAGCGATTTGGCGTTCTAGCAGCATTTTGAAACATATTAGAAATTTCTATCTTAATGGGTGCCAAAGTTACACAAGACCTCTTAATAATATTTTTAATCGCTATCTCGGTAACCGTAAGTCCAAAAAATAAAAAGGTGTATGATATGAGCGATTTGGCGTTCCAGCAGCATTTTGAATAATATTAGAAATTTCTATCTTAATGGGTGCCAAAGTTACACAAGACCTCTTAATAATATTTTTAATCGCTATCTCGGTAACCGTAAGTCCAAAAAATAAAAAGGTGTCAGATATGAGCGATTTGGCGTTCTAGCAGCATTTTGAAACATATTAGAAATTTCTATCTTAATGGGTGCCAAAGTTACACAAGACCTCTTAATAATATTTTTAATCGCTATCTCGGTAACCGTAAGTCCAAAAAATAAAAAGGTGTCAGATATGAGCGATTTGGCGTTCTAGCAGCATTTTGAAACATATTAGAAATTTCTATCTTAATGGGTGCCAAAGTTACACAAGACCTCTTAATAATATTTTTAATCGCTATCTCGGTAACCGTAAGTCCAAAAAATAAAAAGGTGTCAGATATGAGCGATTTGGCGTTCTAGCAGCATTTTGAAACATATTAGAAATTTCTATCTTAATGGGTGCCAAAGTTACACAAGACCTCTTAATAATATTTTTAATCGCTATCTCGGTAACCGTAAGTCCAAAAAATAAAAAGGTGTCAGATATGAGCGATTTGGCGTTCTAGCAGCATTTTGAAACATATTAGAAATTTCTATCTTAATGGGTGCCAAAGTTACACAAGACCTCTTAATAATATTTTTAATCGCTATCTCGGTAACCGTAAGTCCAAAAAATAAAAAGGTGTCAGATATGAGCGATTTGGCGTTCTAGCAGCATTTTGAAACATATTAGAAATTTCTATCTTAATGGGTGCCAAAGTTACACAAGACCTCTTAATAATATTTTTAATCGCTATCTCGGTAACCGTAAGTCCAAAAAATAAAAAGGTGTCAGATATGAGCGATTTGGCGTTCTAGCAGCATTTTGAAACATATTAGAAATTTCTATCTTAATGGGTGCCAAAGTTACACAAGACCTCTTAATAATATTTTTAATCGCTATCTCGGTAACCGTAAGTCCAAAAAATAAAAAGGTGTCAGATATGAGCGATTTGGCGTTCTAGCAGCATTTTGAAACATATTAGAAATTTCTATCTTAATGGGTGCCAAAGTTACACAAGACCTCTTAATAATATTTTTAATCGCTATCTCGGTAACCGTAAGTCCAAAAAATAAAAAGGTGTCAGATATGAGCGATTTGGCGTTCTAGCAGCATTTTGAAACATATTAGAAATTTCTATCTTAATGGGTGCCAAAGTTACACAAGACCTCTTAATAATATTTTTAATCGCTATCTCGGTAACCGTAAGTCCAAAAAATAAAAAGGTGTCAGATATGAGCGATTTGGCGTTCTAGCAGCATTTTGAAACATATTAGAAATTTCTATCTTAATGGGTGCCAAAGTTACACAAGACCTCTTAATAATATTTTTAATCGCTATCTCGGTAACCGTAAGTCCAAAAAATAAAAAGGTGTCAGATATGAGCGATTTGGCGTTCTAGCAGCATTTTGAAACATATTAGAAATTTCTATCTTAATGGGTGCCAAAGTTACACAAGACCTCTTAATAATATTTTTAATCGCTATCTCGGTAACCGTAAGTCCAAAAAATAAAAAGGTGTCAGATATGAGCGATTTGGCGTTCTAGCAGCATTTTGAAACATATTAGAAATTTCTATCTTAATGGGTGCCAAAGTTACACAAGACCTCTTAATAATATTTTTAATCGCTATCTCGGTAACCGTAAGTCCAAAAAATAAAAAGGTGTCAGATATGAGCGATTTGGCGTTCTAGCAGCATTTTGAAACATATTAGAAATTTCTATCTTAATGGGTGCCAAAGTTACACAAGACCTCTTAATAATATTTTTAATCGCTATCTCGGTAACCGTAAGTCCAAAAAATAAAAAGGTGTCAGATATGAGCGATTTGGCGTTCTAGCAGCATTTTGAAACATATTAGAAATTTCTATCTTAATGGGTGCCAAAGTTACACAAGACCTCTTAATAATATTTTTAATCGCTATCTCGGTAACCGTAAGTCCAAAAAATAAAAAGGTGTCAGATATGAGCGATTTGGCGTTCTAGCAGCATTTTGAAACATATTAGAAATTTCTATCTTAATGGGTGCCAAAGTTACACAAGACCTCTTAATAATATTTTTAATCGCTATCTCGGTAACCGTAAGTCCAAAAAATAAAAAGGTGTCAGATATGAGCGATTTGGCGTTCTAGCAGCATTTTGAAACATATTAGAAATTTCTATCTTAATGGGTGCCAAAGTTACACAAGACCTCTTAATAATATTTTTAATCGCTATCTCGGTAACCGTAAGTCCAAAAAATAAAAAGGTGTCAGATATGAGCGATTTGGCGTTCTAGCAGCATTTTGAAACATATTAGAAATTTCTATCTTAATGGGTGCCAAAGTTACACAAGACCTCTTAATAATATTTTTAATCGCTATCTCGGTAACCGTAAGTCCAAAAAATAAAAAGGTGTCAGATATGAGCGATTTGGCGTTCTAGCAGCATTTTGAAACATATTAGAAATTTCTATCTTAATGGGTGCCAAAGTTACACAAGACCTCTTAATAATATTTTTAATCGCTATCTCGGTAACCGTAAGTCCAAAAAATAAAAAGGTGTCAGATATGAGCGATTTGGCGTTCTAGCAGCATTTTGAAACATATTAGAAATTTCTATCTTAATGGGTGCCAAAGTTACACAAGACCTCTTAATAATATTTTTAATCGCTATCTCGGTAACCGTAAGTCCAAAAAATAAAAAGGTGTCAGATATGAGAGATTTGGCGTTCTAGCAGCATTTTGAAACATATTAGAAATTTCTATCTTAATGGGTGCCAAAGTTACACAAGACCTCTTAATAATATTTTTAATCGCTATCTCGGTAACCGTAAGTCCAAAAAATAAAAAGGTGTCAGATATGAGCGATTTGGCGTTCTAGCAGCATTTTGAAACATAT
>JASERS010000095.1:0-24516 GCA_036711965.1 Onthophagus sagittarius | reverse complement strand
GGTTACCGAGATAGCGATTAAAAATATTATTAAGAGGTCTTGTGTAACTTTGGCACCCGTTAAGATAGAAATTTCTAATATGTTTCAAAATGCTGCTAGAACGCCAAATCGCTCATATCTGACACCTTTTTTATTTTTTGGACTTACGGTTACCGAGATAGCGATTAAAAATATTATTAAGAGGTCTTGTGTAACTTTGGCACCCGTTAAGATAGAAATTTCTAATATGTTTCAAAATGCTGCTAGAACGCCAAATCGCTCATATCTGACACCTTTTTATTTTTTGGACTTACGGTTACCGAGATAGCGATTAAAAATATTATTAAGAGGTCTTGTGTAACTTTGGCACCCGTTAAGATAGAAATTTCTAATATGTTTCAAAATGCTGCTAGAACGCCAAATCGCTCATATCTGACACCTTTTTATTTTTTGGACTTACGGTTACCGAGATAGCGATTAAAAATATTATTAAGAGGTCTTGTGTAACTTTGGCACCCGTTAAGATAGAAATTTCTAATATGTTTCAAAATGCTGCTAGAACGCCAAATCGCTCATATCTGACACCTTTTTATTTTTTGGACTTACGGTTACCGAGATAGCGATTAAAAATATTATTAAGAGGTCTTGTGTAACTTTGGCACCCGTTAAGATAGAAATTTCTAATATGTTTCAAAATGCTGCTAGAACGCCAAATCGCTCATATCTGACACCTTTTTATTTTTTGGACTTACGGTTACCGAGATAGCGATTAAAAATATTATTAAGAGGTCTTGTGTAACTTTGGCACCCGTTAAGATAGAAATTTCTAATATGTTTCAAAATGCTGCTAGAACGCCAAATCGCTCATATCTGACACCTTTTTATTTTTTGGACTTACGGTTACCGAGATAGCGATTAAAAATATTATTAAGAGGTCTTGTGTAACTTTGGCACCCGTTAAGATAGAAATTTCTAATATGTTTCAAAATGCTGCTAGAACGCCAAATCGCTCATATCTGACACCTTTTTATTTTTTGGACTTACGGTTACCGAGATAGCGATTAAAAATATTATTAAGAGGTCTTGTGTAACTTTGGCACCCGTTAAGATAGAAATTTCTAATATGTTTCAAAATGCTGCTAGAACGCCAAATCGCTCATATCTGACACCTTTTTATTTTTTGGACTTACGGTTACCGAGATAGCGATTAAAAATATTATTAAGAGGTCTTGTGTAACTTTGGCACCCGTTAAGATAGAAATTTCTAATATGTTTCAAAATGCTGCTAGAACGCCAAATCGCTCATATCTGACACCTTTTTATTTTTTGGACTTACGGTTACCGAGATAGCGATTAAAAATATTATTAAGAGGTCTTGTGTAACTTTGGCACCCGTTAAGATAGAAATTTCTAATATGTTTCAAAATGCTGCTAGAACGCCAAATCGCTCATATCTGACACCTTTTTATTTTTTGGACTTACGGTTACCGAGATAGCGATTAAAAATATTATTAAGAGGTCTTGTGTAACTTTGGCACCCGTTAAGATAGAAATTTCTAATATGTTTCAAAATGCTGCTAGAACGCCAAATCGCTCATATCTGACACCTTTTTATTTTTTGGACTTACGGTTACCGAGATAGCGATTAAAAATATTATTAAGAGGTCTTGTGTAACTTTGGCACCCGTTAAGATAGAAATTTCTAATATGTTTCAAAATGCTGCTAGAACGCCAAATCGCTCATATCTGACACCTTTTTATTTTTTGGACTTACGGTTACCGAGATAGCGATTAAAAATATTATTAAGAGGTCTTGTGTAACTTTGGCACCCGTTAAGATAGAAATTTCTAATATGTTTCAAAATGCTGCTAGAACGCCAAATCGCTCATATCTGACACCTTTTTATTTTTTGGACTTACGGTTACCGAGATAGCGATTAAAAATATTATTAAGAGGTCTTGTGTAACTTTGGCACCCGTTAAGATAGAAATTTCTAATATGTTTCAAAATGCTGCTAGAACGCCAAATCGCTCATATCTGACACCTTTTTATTTTTTGGACTTACGGTTACCGAGATAGCGATTAAAAATATTATTAAGAGGTCTTGTGTAACTTTGGCACCCGTTAAGATAGAAATTTCTAATATGTTTCAAAATGCTGCTAGAACGCCAAATCGCTCATATCTGACACCTTTTTATTTTTTGGACTTACGGTTACCGAGATAGCGATTAAAAATATTATTAAGAGGTCTTGTGTAACTTTGGCACCCGTTAAGATAGAAATTTCTAATATGTTTCAAAATGCTGCTAGAACGCCAAATCGCTCATATCTGACACCTTTTTATTTTTTGGACTTACGGTTACCGAGATAGCGATTAAAAATATTATTAAGAGGTCTTGTGTAACTTTGGCACCCGTTAAGATAGAAATTTCTAATATGTTTCAAAATGCTGCTAGAACGCCAAATCGCTCATATCTGACACCTTTTTATTTTTTGGACTTACGGTTACCGAGATAGCGATTAAAAATATTATTAAGAGGTCTTGTGTAACTTTGGCACCCGTTAAGATAGAAATTTCTAATATGTTTCAAAATGCTGCTAGAACGCCAAATCGCTCATATCTGACACCTTTTTATTTTTTGGACTTACGGTTACCGAGATAGCGATTAAAAATATTATTAAGAGGTCTTGTGTAACTTTGGCACCCGTTAAGATAGAAATTTCTAATATGTTTCAAAATGCTGCTAGAACGCCAAATCGCTCATATCTGACACCTTTTTATTTTTTGGACTTACGGTTACCGAGATAGCGATTAAAAATATTATTAAGAGGTCTTGTGTAACTTTGGCACCCGTTAAGATAGAAATTTCTAATATGTTTCAAAATGCTGCTAGAACGCCAAATCGCTCATATCTGACACCTTTTTATTTTTTGGACTTACGGTTACCGAGATAGCGATTAAAAATATTATTAAGAGGTCTTGTGTAACTTTGGCACCCGTTAAGATAGAAATTTCTAATATGTTTCAAAATGCTGCTAGAACGCCAAATCGCTCATATCTGACACCTTTTTATTTTTTGGACTTACGGTTACCGAGATAGCGATTAAAAATATTATTAAGAGGTCTTGTGTAACTTTGGCACCCGTTAAGATAGAAATTTCTAATATGTTTCAAAATGCTGCTAGAACGCCAAATCGCTCATATCTGACACCTTTTTATTTTTTGGACTTACGGTTACCGAGATAGCGATTAAAAATATTATTAAGAGGTCTTGTGTAACTTTGGCACCCGTTAAGATAGAAATTTCTAATATGTTTCAAAATGCTGCTAGAACGCCAAATCGCTCATATCTGACACCTTTTTATTTTTTGGACTTACGGTTACCGAGATAGCGATTAAAAATATTATTAAGAGGTCTTGTGTAACTTTTGGCACCCGTTAAGATAGAAATTTCTAATATGTTTCAAAATGCTGCTAGAACGCCAAATCGCTCATATCTGACACCTTTTTATTTTTTGGACTTACGGTTACCGAGATAGCGATTAAAAATATTATTAAGAGGTCTTGTGTAACTTTGGCACCCGTTAAGATAGAAATTTCTAATATGTTTCAAAATGCTGCTAGAACGCCAAATCGCTCATATCTGACACCTTTTTATTTTTTGGACTTACGGTTACCGAGATAGCGATTAAAAATATTATTAAGAGGTCTTGTGTAACTTTGGCACCCGTTAAGATAGAAATTTCTAATATGTTTCAAAATGCTGCTAGAACGCCAAATCGCTCATATCTGACACCTTTTTATTTTTTGGACTTACGGTTACCGAGATAGCGATTAAAAATATTATTAAGAGGTCTTGTGTAACTTTGGCACCCGTTAAGATAGAAATTTCTAATATGTTTCAAAATGCTGCTAGAACGCCAAATCGCTCATATCTGACACCTTTTTATTTTTTGGACTTACGGTTACCGAGATAGCGATTAAAAATATTATTAAGAGGTCTTGTGTAACTTTGGCACCCGTTAAGATAGAAATTTCTAATATGTTTCAAAATGCTGCTAGAACGCCAAATCGCTCATATCTGACACCTTTTTATTTTTTGGACTTACGGTTACCGAGATAGCGATTAAAAATATTATTAAGAGGTCTTGTGTAACTTTGGCACCCGTTAAGATAGAAATTTCTAATATGTTTCAAAATGCTGCTAGAACGCCAAATCGCTCATATCTGACACCTTTTTATTTTTTGGACTTACGGTTACCGAGATAGCGATTAAAAATATTATTAAGAGGTCTTGTGTAACTTTGGCACCCGTTAAGATAGAAATTTCTAATATGTTTCAAAATGCTGCTAGAACGCCAAATCGCTCATATCTGACACCTTTTTATTTTTTGGACTTACGGTTACCGAGATAGCGATTAAAAATATTATTAAGAGGTCTTGTGTAACTTTGGCACCCGTTAAGATAGAAATTTCTAATATGTTTCAAAATGCTGCTAGAACGCCAAATCGCTCATATCTGACACCTTTTTATTTTTTGGACTTACGGTTACCGAGATAGCGATTAAAAATATTATTAAGAGGTCTTGTGTAACTTTGGCACCCGTTAAGATAGAAATTTCTAATATGTTTCAAAATGCTGCTAGAACGCCAAATCGCTCATATCTGACACCTTTTTATTTTTTGGACTTACGGTTACCGAGATAGCGATTAAAAATATTATTAAGAGGTCTTGTGTAACTTTGGCACCCGTTAAGATAGAAATTTCTAATATGTTTCAAAATGCTGCTAGAACGCCAAATCGCTCATATCTGACACCTTTTTATTTTTTGGACTTACGGTTACCGAGATAGCGATTAAAAATATTATTAAGAGGTCTTGTGTAACTTTGGCACCCGTTAAGATAGAAATTTCTAATATGTTTCAAAATGCTGCTAGAACGCCAAATCGCTCATATCTGACACCTTTTTATTTTTTGGACTTACGGTTACCGAGATAGCGATTAAAAATATTATTAAGAGGTCTTGTGTAACTTTGGCACCCGTTAAGATAGAAATTTCTAATATGTTTCAAAATGCTGCTAGAACGCCAAATCGCTCATATCTGACACCTTTTTATTTTTTGGACTTACGGTTACCGAGATAGCGATTAAAAATATTATTAAGAGGTCTTGTGTAACTTTGGCACCCGTTAAGATAGAAATTTCTAATATGTTTCAAAATGCTGCTAGAACGCCAAATCGCTCATATCTGACACCTTTTTATTTTTTGGACTTACGGTTACCGAGATAGCGATTAAAAATATTATTAAGAGGTCTTGTGTAACTTTGGCACCCGTTAAGATAGAAATTTCTAATATGTTTCAAAATGCTGCTAGAACGCCAAATCGCTCATATCTGACACCTTTTTATTTTTTGGACTTACGGTTACCGAGATAGCGATTAAAAATATTATTAAGAGGTCTTGTGTAACTTTGGCACCCGTTAAGATAGAAATTTCTAATATGTTTCAAAATGCTGCTAGAACGCCAAATCGCTCATATCTGACACCTTTTTATTTTTTGGACTTACGGTTACCGAGATAGCGATTAAAAATATTATTAAGAGGTCTTGTGTAACTTTGGCACCCGTTAAGATAGAAATTTCTAATATGTTTCAAAATGCTGCTAGAACGCCAAATCGCTCATATCTGACACCTTTTTATTTTTTGGACTTACGGTTACCGAGATAGCGATTAAAAATATTATTAAGAGGTCTTGTGTAACTTTGGCACCCGTTAAGATAGAAATTTCTAATATGTTTCAAAATGCTGCTAGAACGCCAAATCGCTCATATCTGACACCTTTTTATTTTTTGGACTTACGGTTACCGAGATAGCGATTAAAAATATTATTAAGAGGTCTTGTGTAACTTTGGCACCCGTTAAGATAGAAATTTCTAATATGTTTCAAAATGCTGCTAGAACGCCAAATCGCTCATATCTGACACCTTTTTATTTTTTGGACTTACGGTTACCGAGATAGCGATTAAAAATATTATTAAGAGGTCTTGTGTAACTTTGGCACCCGTTAAGATAGAAATTTCTAATATGTTTCAAAATGCTGCTAGAACGCCAAATCGCTCATATCTGACACCTTTTTATTTTTTGGACTTACGGTTACCGAGATAGCGATTAAAAATATTATTAAGAGGTCTTGTGTAACTTTGGCACCCGTTAAGATAGAAATTTCTAATATGTTTCAAAATGCTGCTAGAACGCCAAATCGCTCATATCTGACACCTTTTTATTTTTTGGACTTACGGTTACCGAGATAGCGATTAAAAATATTATTAAGAGGTCTTGTGTAACTTTGGCACCCGTTAAGATAGAAATTTCTAATATGTTTCAAAATGCTGCTAGAACGCCAAATCGCTCATATCTGACACCTTTTTATTTTTTGGACTTACGGTTACCGAGATAGCGATTAAAAATATTATTAAGAGGTCTTGTGTAACTTTGGCACCCGTTAAGATAGAAATTTCTAATATGTTTCAAAATGCTGCTAGAACGCCAAATCGCTCATATCTGACACCTTTTTATTTTTTGGACTTACGGTTACCGAGATAGCGATTAAAAATATTATTAAGAGGTCTTGTGTAACTTTGGCACCCGTTAAGATAGAAATTTCTAATATGTTTCAAAATGCTGCTAGAACGCCAAATCGCTCATATCTGACACCTTTTTATTTTTTGGACTTACGGTTACCGAGATAGCGATTAAAAATATTATTAAGAGGTCTTGTGTAACTTTGGCACCCGTTAAGATAGAAATTTCTAATATGTTTCAAAATGCTGCTAGAACGCCAAATCGCTCATATCTGACACCTTTTTATTTTTTGGACTTACGGTTACCGAGATAGCGATTAAAAATATTATTAAGAGGTCTTGTGTAACTTTGGCACCCGTTAAGATAGAAATTTCTAATATGTTTCAAAATGCTGCTAGAACGCCAAATCGCTCATATCTGACACCTTTTTATTTTTTGGACTTACGGTTACCGAGATAGCGATTAAAAATATTATTAAGAGGTCTTGTGTAACTTTGGCACCCGTTAAGATAGAAATTTCTAATATGTTTCAAAATGCTGCTAGAACGCCAAATCGCTCATATCTGACACCTTTTTATTTTTTGGACTTACGGTTACCGAGATAGCGATTAAAAATATTATTAAGAGGTCTTGTGTAACTTTGGCACCCGTTAAGATAGAAATTTCTAATATGTTTCAAAATGCTGCTAGAACGCCAAATCGCTCATATCTGACACCTTTTTATTTTTTGGACTTACGGTTACCGAGATAGCGATTAAAAATATTATTAAGAGGTCTTGTGTAACTTTGGCACCCGTTAAGATAGAAATTTCTAATATGTTTCAAAATGCTGCTAGAACGCCAAATCGCTCATATCTGACACCTTTTTATTTTTTGGACTTACGGTTACCGAGATAGCGATTAAAAATATTATTAAGAGGTCTTGTGTAACTTTGGCACCCGTTAAGATAGAAATTTCTAATATGTTTCAAAATGCTGCTAGAACGCCAAATCGCTCATATCTGACACCTTTTTATTTTTTGGACTTACGGTTACCGAGATAGCGATTAAAAATATTATTAAGAGGTCTTGTGTAACTTTGGCACCCGTTAAGATAGAAATTTCTAATATGTTTCAAAATGCTGCTAGAACGCCAAATCGCTCATATCTGACACCTTTTTATTTTTTGGACTTACGGTTACCGAGATAGCGATTAAAAATATTATTAAGAGGTCTTGTGTAACTTTGGCACCCGTTAAGATAGAAATTTCTAATATGTTTCAAAATGCTGCTAGAACGCCAAATCGCTCATATCTGACACCTTTTTATTTTTTGGACTTACGGTTACCGAGATAGCGATTAAAAATATTATTAAGAGGTCTTGTGTAACTTTGGCACCCGTTAAGATAGAAATTTCTAATATGTTTCAAAATGCTGCTAGAACGCCAAATCGCTCATATCTGACACCTTTTTATTTTTTGGACTTACGGTTACCGAGATAGCGATTAAAAATATTATTAAGAGGTCTTGTGTAACTTTGGCACCCGTTAAGATAGAAATTTCTAATATGTTTCAAAATGCTGCTAGAACGCCAAATCGCTCATATCTGACACCTTTTTATTTTTTGGACTTACGGTTACCGAGATAGCGATTAAAAATATTATTAAGAGGTCTTGTGTAACTTTGGCACCCGTTAAGATAGAAATTTCTAATATGTTTCAAAATGCTGCTAGAACGCCAAATCGCTCATATCTGACACCTTTTTATTTTTTGGACTTACGGTTACCGAGATAGCGATTAAAAATATTATTAAGAGGTCTTGTGTAACTTTGGCACCCGTTAAGATAGAAATTTCTAATATGTTTCAAAATGCTGCTAGAACGCCAAATCGCTCATATCTGACACCTTTTTATTTTTTGGACTTACGGTTACCGAGATAGCGATTAAAAATATTATTAAGAGGTCTTGTGTAACTTTGGCACCCGTTAAGATAGAAATTTCTAATATGTTTCAAAATGCTGCTAGAACGCCAAATCGCTCATATCTGACACCTTTTTATTTTTTGGACTTACGGTTACCGAGATAGCGATTAAAAATATTATTAAGAGGTCTTGTGTAACTTTGGCACCCGTTAAGATAGAAATTTCTAATATGTTTCAAAATGCTGCTAGAACGCCAAATCGCTCATATCTGACACCTTTTTATTTTTTGGACTTACGGTTACCGAGATAGCGATTAAAAATATTATTAAGAGGTCTTGTGTAACTTTGGCACCCGTTAAGATAGAAATTTCTAATATGTTTCAAAATGCTGCTAGAACGCCAAATCGCTCATATCTGACACCTTTTTATTTTTTGGACTTACGGTTACCGAGATAGCGATTAAAAATATTATTAAGAGGTCTTGTGTAACTTTGGCACCCGTTAAGATAGAAATTTCTAATATGTTTCAAAATGCTGCTAGAACGCCAAATCGCTCATATCTGACACCTTTTTATTTTTTGGACTTACGGTTACCGAGATAGCGATTAAAAATATTATTAAGAGGTCTTGTGTAACTTTGGCACCCGTTAAGATAGAAATTTCTAATATGTTTCAAAATGCTGCTAGAACGCCAAATCGCTCATATCTGACACCTTTTTATTTTTTGGACTTACGGTTACCGAGATAGCGATTAAAAATATTATTAAGAGGTCTTGTGTAACTTTGGCACCCGTTAAGATAGAAATTTCTAATATGTTTCAAAATGCTGCTAGAACGCCAAATCGCTCATATCTGACACCTTTTTATTTTTTGGACTTACGGTTACCGAGATAGCGATTAAAAATATTATTAAGAGGTCTTGTGTAACTTTGGCACCCGTTAAGATAGAAATTTCTAATATGTTTCAAAATGCTGCTAGAACGCCAAATCGCTCATATCTGACACCTTTTTATTTTTTGGACTTACGGTTACCGAGATAGCGATTAAAAATATTATTAAGAGGTCTTGTGTAACTTTGGCACCCGTTAAGATAGAAATTTCTAATATGTTTCAAAATGCTGCTAGAACGCCAAATCGCTCATATCTGACACCTTTTTATTTTTTGGACTTACGGTTACCGAGATAGCGATTAAAAATATTATTAAGAGGTCTTGTGTAACTTTGGCACCCGTTAAGATAGAAATTTCTAATATGTTTCAAAATGCTGCTAGAACGCCAAATCGCTCATATCTGACACCTTTTTATTTTTTGGACTTACGGTTACCGAGATAGCGATTAAAAATATTATTAAGAGGTCTTGTGTAACTTTGGCACCCGTTAAGATAGAAATTTCTAATATGTTTCAAAATGCTGCTAGAACGCCAAATCGCTCATATCTGACACCTTTTTATTTTTTGGACTTACGGTTACCGAGATAGCGATTAAAAATATTATTAAGAGGTCTTGTGTAACTTTGGCACCCGTTAAGATAGAAATTTCTAATATGTTTCAAAATGCTGCTAGAACGCCAAATCGCTCATATCTGACACCTTTTTATTTTTTGGACTTACGGTTACCGAGATAGCGATTAAAAATATTATTAAGAGGTCTTGTGTAACTTTGGCACCCGTTAAGATAGAAATTTCTAATATGTTTCAAAATGCTGCTAGAACGCCAAATCGCTCATATCTGACACCTTTTTATTTTTTGGACTTACGGTTACCGAGATAGCGATTAAAAATATTATTAAGAGGTCTTGTGTAACTTTGGCACCCGTTAAGATAGAAATTTCTAATATGTTTCAAAATGCTGCTAGAACGCCAAATCGCTCATATCTGACACCTTTTTATTTTTTGGACTTACGGTTACCGAGATAGCGATTAAAAATATTATTAAGAGGTCTTGTGTAACTTTGGCACCCGTTAAGATAGAAATTTCTAATATGTTTCAAAATGCTGCTAGAACGCCAAATCGCTCATATCTGACACCTTTTTATTTTTTGGACTTACGGTTACCGAGATAGCGATTAAAAATATTATTAAGAGGTCTTGTGTAACTTTGGCACCCGTTAAGATAGAAATTTCTAATATGTTTCAAAATGCTGCTAGAACGCCAAATCGCTCATATCTGACACCTTTTTATTTTTTGGACTTACGGTTACCGAGATAGCGATTAAAAATATTATTAAGAGGTCTTGTGTAACTTTGGCACCCGTTAAGATAGAAATTTCTAATATGTTTCAAAATGCTGCTAGAACGCCAAATCGCTCATATCTGACACCTTTTTATTTTTTGGACTTACGGTTACCGAGATAGCGATTAAAAATATTATTAAGAGGTCTTGTGTAACTTTGGCACCCGTTAAGATAGAAATTTCTAATATGTTTCAAAATGCTGCTAGAACGCCAAATCGCTCATATCTGACACCTTTTTATTTTTTGGACTTACGGTTACCGAGATAGCGATTAAAAATATTATTAAGAGGTCTTGTGTAACTTTGGCACCCGTTAAGATAGAAATTTCTAATATGTTTCAAAATGCTGCTAGAACGCCAAATCGCTCATATCTGACACCTTTTTATTTTTTGGACTTACGGTTACCGAGATAGCGATTAAAAATATTATTAAGAGGTCTTGTGTAACTTTGGCACCCGTTAAGATAGAAATTTCTAATATGTTTCAAAATGCTGCTAGAACGCCAAATCGCTCATATCTGACACCTTTTTATTTTTTGGACTTACGGTTACCGAGATAGCGATTAAAAATATTATTAAGAGGTCTTGTGTAACTTTGGCACCCGTTAAGATAGAAATTTCTAATATGTTTCAAAATGCTGCTAGAACGCCAAATCGCTCATATCTGACACCTTTTTATTTTTTGGACTTACGGTTACCGAGATAGCGATTAAAAATATTATTAAGAGGTCTTGTGTAACTTTGGCACCCGTTAAGATAGAAATTTCTAATATGTTTCAAAATGCTGCTAGAACGCCAAATCGCTCATATCTGACACCTTTTTATTTTTTGGACTTACGGTTACCGAGATAGCGATTAAAAATATTATTAAGAGGTCTTGTGTAACTTTGGCACCCGTTAAGATAGAAATTTCTAATATGTTTCAAAATGCTGCTAGAACGCCAAATCGCTCATATCTGACACCTTTTTATTTTTTGGACTTACGGTTACCGAGATAGCGATTAAAAATATTATTAAGAGGTCTTGTGTAACTTTGGCACCCGTTAAGATAGAAATTTCTAATATGTTTCAAAATGCTGCTAGAACGCCAAATCGCTCATATCTGACACCTTTTTATTTTTTGGACTTACGGTTACCGAGATAGCGATTAAAAATATTATTAAGAGGTCTTGTGTAACTTTGGCACCCGTTAAGATAGAAATTTCTAATATGTTTCAAAATGCTGCTAGAACGCCAAATCGCTCATATCTGACACCTTTTTATTTTTTGGACTTACGGTTACCGAGATAGCGATTAAAAATATTATTAAGAGGTCTTGTGTAACTTTGGCACCCGTTAAGATAGAAATTTCTAATATGTTTCAAAATGCTGCTAGAACGCCAAATCGCTCATATCTGACACCTTTTTATTTTTTGGACTTACGGTTACCGAGATAGCGATTAAAAATATTATTAAGAGGTCTTGTGTAACTTTGGCACCCGTTAAGATAGAAATTTCTAATATGTTTCAAAATGCTGCTAGAACGCCAAATCGCTCATATCTGACACCTTTTTATTTTTTGGACTTACGGTTACCGAGATAGCGATTAAAAATATTATTAAGAGGTCTTGTGTAACTTTGGCACCCGTTAAGATAGAAATTTCTAATATGTTTCAAAATGCTGCTAGAACGCCAAATCGCTCATATCTGACACCTTTTTATTTTTTGGACTTACGGTTACCGAGATAGCGATTAAAAATATTATTAAGAGGTCTTGTGTAACTTTGGCACCCGTTAAGATAGAAATTTCTAATATGTTTCAAAATGCTGCTAGAACGCCAAATCGCTCATATCTGACACCTTTTTATTTTTTGGACTTACGGTTACCGAGATAGCGATTAAAAATATTATTAAGAGGTCTTGTGTAACTTTGGCACCCGTTAAGATAGAAATTTCTAATATGTTTCAAAATGCTGCTAGAACGCCAAATCGCTCATATCTGACACCTTTTTATTTTTTGGACTTACGGTTACCGAGATAGCGATTAAAAATATTATTAAGAGGTCTTGTGTAACTTTGGCACCCGTTAAGATAGAAATTTCTAATATGTTTCAAAATGCTGCTAGAACGCCAAATCGCTCATATCTGACACCTTTTTATTTTTTGGACTTACGGTTACCGAGATAGCGATTAAAAATATTATTAAGAGGTCTTGTGTAACTTTGGCACCCGTTAAGATAGAAATTTCTAATATGTTTCAAAATGCTGCTAGAACGCCAAATCGCTCATATCTGACACCTTTTTATTTTTTGGACTTACGGTTACCGAGATAGCGATTAAAAATATTATTAAGAGGTCTTGTGTAACTTTGGCACCCGTTAAGATAGAAATTTCTAATATGTTTCAAAATGCTGCTAGAACGCCAAATCGCTCATATCTGACACCTTTTTATTTTTTGGACTTACGGTTACCGAGATAGCGATTAAAAATATTATTAAGAGGTCTTGTGTAACTTTGGCACCCGTTAAGATAGAAATTTCTAATATGTTTCAAAATGCTGCTAGAACGCCAAATCGCTCATATCTGACACCTTTTTATTTTTTGGACTTACGGTTACCGAGATAGCGATTAAAAATATTATTAAGAGGTCTTGTGTAACTTTGGCACCCGTTAAGATAGAAATTTCTAATATGTTTCAAAATGCTGCTAGAACGCCAAATCGCTCATATCTGACACCTTTTTATTTTTTGGACTTACGGTTACCGAGATAGCGATTAAAAATATTATTAAGAGGTCTTGTGTAACTTTGGCACCCGTTAAGATAGAAATTTCTAATATGTTTCAAAATGCTGCTAGAACGCCAAATCGCTCATATCTGACACCTTTTTATTTTTTGGACTTACGGTTACCGAGATAGCGATTAAAAATATTATTAAGAGGTCTTGTGTAACTTTGGCACCCGTTAAGATAGAAATTTCTAATATGTTTCAAAATGCTGCTAGAACGCCAAATCGCTCATATCTGACACCTTTTTATTTTTTGGACTTACGGTTACCGAGATAGCGATTAAAAATATTATTAAGAGGTCTTGTGTAACTTTGGCACCCGTTAAGATAGAAATTTCTAATATGTTTCAAAATGCTGCTAGAACGCCAAATCGCTCATATCTGACACCTTTTTATTTTTTGGACTTACGGTTACCGAGATAGCGATTAAAAATATTATTAAGAGGTCTTGTGTAACTTTGGCACCCGTTAAGATAGAAATTTCTAATAGAGTTTCAAAATGCTGCTAGAACGCCAAATCGCTCATATCTGACACCTTTTTATTTTTTGGACTTACGGTTACCGAGATAGCGATTAAAAATATTATTAAGAGGTCTTGTGTAACTTTGGCACCCGTTAAGATAGAAATTTCTAATATGTTTCAAAATGCTGCTAGAACGCCAAATCGCTCATATCTGACACCTTTTTATTTTTTGGACTTACGGTTACCGAGATAGCGATTAAAAATATTATTAAGAGGTCTTGTGTAACTTTGGCACCCGTTAAGATAGAAATTTCTAATATGTTTCAAAATGCTGCTAGAACGCCAAATCGCTCATATCTGACACCTTTTTATTTTTTGGACTTACGGTTACCGAGATAGCGATTAAAAATATTATTAAGAGGTCTTGTGTAACTTTGGCACCCGTTAAGATAGAAATTTCTAATATGTTTCAAAATGCTGCTAGAACGCCAAATCGCTCATATCTGACACCTTTTTATTTTTTGGACTTACGGTTACCGAGATAGCGATTAAAAATATTATTAAGAGGTCTTGTGTAACTTTGGCACCCGTTAAGATAGAAATTTCTAATATGTTTCAAAATGCTGCTAGAACGCCAAATCGCTCATATCTGACACCTTTTTATTTTTTGGACTTACGGTTACCGAGATAGCGATTAAAAATATTATTAAGAGGTCTTGTGTAACTTTGGCACCCGTTAAGATAGAAATTTCTAATATGTTTCAAAATGCTGCTAGAACGCCAAATCGCTCATATCTGACACCTTTTTATTTTTTGGACTTACGGTTACCGAGATAGCGATTAAAAATATTATTAAGAGGTCTTGTGTAACTTTGGCACCCGTTAAGATAGAAATTTCTAATATGTTTCAAAATGCTGCTAGAACGCCAAATCGCTCATATCTGACACCTTTTTATTTTTTGGACTTACGGTTACCGAGATAGCGATTAAAAATATTATTAAGAGGTCTTGTGTAACTTTGGCACCCGTTAAGATAGAAATTTCTAATATGTTTCAAAATGCTGCTAGAACGCCAAATCGCTCATATCTGACACCTTTTTATTTTTTGGACTTACGGTTACCGAGATAGCGATTAAAAATATTATTAAGAGGTCTTGTGTAACTTTGGCACCCGTTAAGATAGAAATTTCTAATATGTTTCAAAATGCTGCTAGAACGCCAAATCGCTCATATCTGACACCTTTTTATTTTTTGGACTTACGGTTACCGAGATAGCGATTAAAAATATTATTAAGAGGTCTTGTGTAACTTTGGCACCCGTTAAGATAGAAATTTCTAATATGTTTCAAAATGCTGCTAGAACGCCAAATCGCTCATATCTGACACCTTTTTATTTTTTGGACTTACGGTTACCGAGATAGCGATTAAAAATATTATTAAGAGGTCTTGTGTAACTTTGGCACCCGTTAAGATAGAAATTTCTAATATGTTTCAAAATGCTGCTAGAACGCCAAATCGCTCATATCTGACACCTTTTTATTTTTTGGACTTACGGTTACCGAGATAGCGATTAAAAATATTATTAAGAGGTCTTGTGTAACTTTGGCACCCGTTAAGATAGAAATTTCTAATATGTTTCAAAATGCTGCTAGAACGCCAAATCGCTCATATCTGACACCTTTTTATTTTTTGGACTTACGGTTACCGAGATAGCGATTAAAAATATTATTAAGAGGTCTTGTGTAACTTTGGCACCCGTTAAGATAGAAATTTCTAATATGTTTCAAAATGCTGCTAGAACGCCAAATCGCTCATATCTGACACCTTTTTATTTTTTGGACTTACGGTTACCGAGATAGCGATTAAAAATATTATTAAGAGGTCTTGTGTAACTTTGGCACCCGTTAAGATAGAAATTTCTAATATGTTTCAAAATGCTGCTAGAACGCCAAATCGCTCATATCTGACACCTTTTTATTTTTTGGACTTACGGTTACCGAGATAGCGATTAAAAATATTATTAAGAGGTCTTGTGTAACTTTGGCACCCGTTAAGATAGAAATTTCTAATATGTTTCAAAATGCTGCTAGAACGCCAAATCGCTCATATCTGACACCTTTTTATTTTTTGGACTTACGGTTACCGAGATAGCGATTAAAAATATTATTAAGAGGTCTTGTGTAACTTTGGCACCCGTTAAGATAGAAATTTCTAATATGTTTCAAAATGCTGCTAGAACGCCAAATCGCTCATATCTGACACCTTTTTATTTTTTGGACTTACGGTTACCGAGATAGCGATTAAAAATATTATTAAGAGGTCTTGTGTAACTTTGGCACCCGTTAAGATAGAAATTTCTAATATGTTTCAAAATGCTGCTAGAACGCCAAATCGCTCATATCTGACACCTTTTTATTTTTTGGACTTACGGTTACCGAGATAGCGATTAAAAATATTATTAAGAGGTCTTGTGTAACTTTGGCACCCGTTAAGATAGAAATTTCTAATATGTTTCAAAATGCTGCTAGAACGCCAAATCGCTCATATCTGACACCTTTTTATTTTTTGGACTTACGGTTACCGAGATAGCGATTAAAAATATTATTAAGAGGTCTTGTGTAACTTTGGCACCCGTTAAGATAGAAATTTCTAATATGTTTCAAAATGCTGCTAGAACGCCAAATCGCTCATATCTGACACCTTTTTATTTTTTGGACTTACGGTTACCGAGATAGCGATTAAAAATATTATTAAGAGGTCTTGTGTAACTTTGGCACCCGTTAAGATAGAAATTTCTAATATGTTTCAAAATGCTGCTAGAACGCCAAATCGCTCATATCTGACACCTTTTTATTTTTTGGACTTACGGTTACCGAGATAGCGATTAAAAATATTATTAAGAGGTCTTGTGTAACTTTGGCACCCGTTAAGATAGAAATTTCTAATATGTTTCAAAATGCTGCTAGAACGCCAAATCGCTCATATCTGACACCTTTTTATTTTTTGGACTTACGGTTACCGAGATAGCGATTAAAAATATTATTAAGAGGTCTTGTGTAACTTTGGCACCCGTTAAGATAGAAATTTCTAATATGTTTCAAAATGCTGCTAGAACGCCAAATCGCTCATATCTGACACCTTTTTATTTTTTGGACTTACGGTTACCGAGATAGCGATTAAAAATATTATTAAGAGGTCTTGTGTAACTTTGGCACCCGTTAAGATAGAAATTTCTAATATGTTTCAAAATGCTGCTAGAACGCCAAATCGCTCATATCTGACACCTTTTTATTTTTTGGACTTACGGTTACCGAGATAGCGATTAAAAATATTATTAAGAGGTCTTGTGTAACTTTGGCACCCGTTAAGATAGAAATTTCTAATATGTTTCAAAATGCTGCTAGAACGCCAAATCGCTCATATCTGACACCTTTTTATTTTTTGGACTTACGGTTACCGAGATAGCGATTAAAAATATTATTAAGAGGTCTTGTGTAACTTTGGCACCCGTTAAGATAGAAATTTCTAATATGTTTCAAAATGCTGCTAGAACGCCAAATCGCTCATATCTGACACCTTTTTATTTTTTGGACTTACGGTTACCGAGATAGCGATTAAAAATATTATTAAGAGGTCTTGTGTAACTTTGGCACCCGTTAAGATAGAAATTTCTAATATGTTTCAAAATGCTGCTAGAACGCCAAATCGCTCATATCTGACACCTTTTTATTTTTTGGACTTACGGTTACCGAGATAGCGATTAAAAATATTATTAAGAGGTCTTGTGTAACTTTGGCACCCGTTAAGATAGAAATTTCTAATATGTTTCAAAATGCTGCTAGAACGCCAAATCGCTCATATCTGACACCTTTTTATTTTTTGGACTTACGGTTACCGAGATAGCGATTAAAAATATTATTAAGAGGTCTTGTGTAACTTTGGCACCCGTTAAGATAGAAATTTCTAATATGTTTCAAAATGCTGCTAGAACGCCAAATCGCTCATATCTGACACCTTTTTATTTTTTGGACTTACGGTTACCGAGATAGCGATTAAAAATATTATTAAGAGGTCTTGTGTAACTTTGGCACCCGTTAAGATAGAAATTTCTAATATGTTTCAAAATGCTGCTAGAACGCCAAATCGCTCATATCTGACACCTTTTTATTTTTTGGACTTACGGTTACCGAGATAGCGATTAAAAATATTATTAAGAGGTCTTGTGTAACTTTGGCACCCGTTAAGATAGAAATTTCTAATATGTTTCAAAATGCTGCTAGAACGCCAAATCGCTCATATCTGACACCTTTTTATTTTTTGGACTTACGGTTACCGAGATAGCGATTAAAAATATTATTAAGAGGTCTTGTGTAACTTTGGCACCCGTTAAGATAGAAATTTCTAATATGTTTCAAAATGCTGCTAGAACGCCAAATCGCTCATATCTGACACCTTTTTATTTTTTGGACTTACGGTTACCGAGATAGCGATTAAAAATATTATTAAGAGGTCTTGTGTAACTTTGGCACCCGTTAAGATAGAAATTTCTAATATGTTTCAAAATGCTGCTAGAACGCCAAATCGCTCATATCTGACACCTTTTTATTTTTTGGACTTACGGTTACCGAGATAGCGATTAAAAATATTATTAAGAGGTCTTGTGTAACTTTGGCACCCGTTAAGATAGAAATTTCTAATATGTTTCAAAATGCTGCTAGAACGCCAAATCGCTCATATCTGACACCTTTTTATTTTTTGGACTTACGGTTACCGAGATAGCGATTAAAAATATTATTAAGAGGTCTTGTGTAACTTTGGCACCCGTTAAGATAGAAATTTCTAATATGTTTCAAAATGCTGCTAGAACGCCAAATCGCTCATATCTGACACCTTTTTATTTTTTGGACTTACGGTTACCGAGATAGCGATTAAAAATATTATTAAGAGGTCTTGTGTAACTTTGGCACCCGTTAAGATAGAAATTTCTAATATGTTTCAAAATGCTGCTAGAACGCCAAATCGCTCATATCTGACACCTTTTTATTTTTTGGACTTACGGTTACCGAGATAGCGATTAAAAATATTATTAAGAGGTCTTGTGTAACTTTGGCACCCGTTAAGATAGAAATTTCTAATATGTTTCAAAATGCTGCTAGAACGCCAAATCGCTCATATCTGACACCTTTTTATTTTTTGGACTTACGGTTACCGAGATAGCGATTAAAAATATTATTAAGAGGTCTTGTGTAACTTTGGCACCCGTTAAGATAGAAATTTCTAATATGTTTCAAAATGCTGCTAGAACGCCAAATCGCTCATATCTGACACCTTTTTATTTTTTGGACTTACGGTTACCGAGATAGCGATTAAAAATATTATTAAGAGGTCTTGTGTAACTTTGGCACCCGTTAAGATAGAAATTTCTAATATGTTTCAAAATGCTGCTAGAACGCCAAATCGCTCATATCTGACACCTTTTTATTTTTTGGACTTACGGTTACCGAGATAGCGATTAAAAATATTATTAAGAGGTCTTGTGTAACTTTGGCACCCGTTAAGATAGAAATTTCTAATATGTTTCAAAATGCTGCTAGAACGCCAAATCGCTCATATCTGACACCTTTTTATTTTTTGGACTTACGGTTACCGAGATAGCGATTAAAAATATTATTAAGAGGTCTTGTGTAACTTTGGCACCCGTTAAGATAGAAATTTCTAATATGTTTCAAAATGCTGCTAGAACGCCAAATCGCTCATATCTGACACCTTTTTATTTTTTGGACTTACGGTTACCGAGATAGCGATTAAAAATATTATTAAGAGGTCTTGTGTAACTTTGGCACCCGTTAAGATAGAAATTTCTAATATGTTTCAAAATGCTGCTAGAACGCCAAATCGCTCATATCTGACACCTTTTTATTTTTTGGACTTACGGTTACCGAGATAGCGATTAAAAATATTATTAAGAGGTCTTGTGTAACTTTGGCACCCGTTAAGATAGAAATTTCTAATATGTTTCAAAATGCTGCTAGAACGCCAAATCGCTCATATCTGACACCTTTTTATTTTTTGGACTTACGGTTACCGAGATAGCGATTAAAAATATTATTAAGAGGTCTTGTGTAACTTTGGCACCCGTTAAGATAGAAATTTCTAATATGTTTCAAAATGCTGCTAGAACGCCAAATCGCTCATATCTGACACCTTTTTATTTTTTGGACTTACGGTTACCGAGATAGCGATTAAAAATATTATTAAGAGGTCTTGTGTAACTTTGGCACCCGTTAAGATAGAAATTTCTAATATGTTTCAAAATGCTGCTAGAACGCCAAATCGCTCATATCTGACACCTTTTTATTTTTTGGACTTACGGTTACCGAGATAGCGATTAAAAATATTATTAAGAGGTCTTGTGTAACTTTGGCACCCGTTAAGATAGAAATTTCTAATATGTTTCAAAATGCTGCTAGAACGCCAAATCGCTCATATCTGACACCTTTTTATTTTTTGGACTTACGGTTACCGAGATAGCGATTAAAAATATTATTAAGAGGTCTTGTGTAACTTTGGCACCCGTTAAGATAGAAATTTCTAATATGTTTCAAAATGCTGCTAGAACGCCAAATCGCTCATATCTGACACCTTTTTATTTTTTGGACTTACGGTTACCGAGATAGCGATTAAAAATATTATTAAGAGGTCTTGTGTAACTTTGGCACCCGTTAAGATAGAAATTTCTAATATGTTTCAAAATGCTGCTAGAACGCCAAATCGCTCATATCTGACACCTTTTTATTTTTTGGACTTACGGTTACCGAGATAGCGATTAAAAATATTATTAAGAGGTCTTGTGTAACTTTGGCACCCGTTAAGATAGAAATTTCTAATATGTTTCAAAATGCTGCTAGAACGCCAAATCGCTCATATCTGACACCTTTTTATTTTTTGGACTTACGGTTACCGAGATAGCGATTAAAAATATTATTAAGAGGTCTTGTGTAACTTTGGCACCCGTTAAGATAGAAATTTCTAATATGTTTCAAAATGCTGCTAGAACGCCAAATCGCTCATATCTGACACCTTTTTATTTTTTGGACTTACGGTTACCGAGATAGCGATTAAAAATATTATTAAGAGGTCTTGTGTAACTTTGGCACCCGTTAAGATAGAAATTTCTAATATGTTTCAAAATGCTGCTAGAACGCCAAATCGCTCATATCTGACACCTTTTTATTTTTTGGACTTACGGTTACCGAGATAGCGATTAAAAATATTATTAAGAGGTCTTGTGTAACTTTGGCACCCGTTAAGATAGAAATTTCTAATATGTTTCAAAATGCTGCTAGAACGCCAAATCGCTCATATCTGACACCTTTTTATTTTTTGGACTTACGGTTACCGAGATAGCGATTAA
Source organism: Onthophagus sagittarius (assembly GCA_036711965.1). Lineage (NCBI taxonomy): Eukaryota > Metazoa > Arthropoda > Insecta > Coleoptera > Scarabaeidae > Onthophagus > Onthophagus sagittarius. The sequence continues at coordinate 3,176 of JASERS010000095.1, read as the reverse complement.
AAATATTATTAAGAGGTCTTGTGTAACTTTGGCACCCGTTAAGATAGAAATTTCTAATATGTTTCAAAATGCTGCTAGAACGCCAAATCGCTCATATCTGACACCTTTTTATTTTTTGGACTTACGGTTACCGAGATAGCGATTAAAAATATTATTAAGAGGTCTTGTGTAACTTTGGCACCCGTTAAGATAGAAATTTCTAATATGTTTCAAAATGCTGCTAGAACGCCAAATCGCTCATATCTGACACCTTTTTATTTTTTGGACTTACGGTTACCGAGATAGCGATTAAAAATATTATTAAGAGGTCTTGTGTAACTTTGGCACCCGTTAAGATAGAAATTTCTAATATGTTTCAAAATGCTGCTAGAACGCCAAATCGCTCATATCTGACACCTTTTTATTTTTTGGACTTACGGTTACCGAGATAGCGATTAAAAATATTATTAAGAGGTCTTGTGTAACTTTGGCACCCGTTAAGATAGAAATTTCTAATATGTTTCAAAATGCTGCTAGAACGCCAAATCGCTCATATCTGACACCTTTTTATTTTTTGGACTTACGGTTACCGAGATAGCGATTAAAAATATTATTAAGAGGTCTTGTGTAACTTTGGCACCCGTTAAGATAGAAATTTCTAATATGTTTCAAAATGCTGCTAGAACGCCAAATCGCTCATATCTGACACCTTTTTATTTTTTGGACTTACGGTTACCGAGATAGCGATTAAAAATATTATTAAGAGGTCTTGTGTAACTTTGGCACCCGTTAAGATAGAAATTTCTAATATGTTTCAAAATGCTGCTAGAACGCCAAATCGCTCATATCTGACACCTTTTTATTTTTTGGACTTACGGTTACCGAGATAGCGATTAAAAATATTATTAAGAGGTCTTGTGTAACTTTGGCACCCGTTAAGATAGAAATTTCTAATATGTTTCAAAATGCTGCTAGAACGCCAAATCGCTCATATCTGACACCTTTTTATTTTTTGGACTTACGGTTACCGAGATAGCGATTAAAAATATTATTAAGAGGTCTTGTGTAACTTTGGGGCACCCGTTAAGATAGAAATTTCTAATATGTTTCAAAATGCTGCTAGAACGCCAAATCGCTCATATCTGACACCTTTTTATTTTTTGGACTTACGGTTACCGAGATAGCGATTAAAAATATTATTAAGAGGTCTTGTGTAACTTTGGCACCCGTTAAGATAGAAATTTCTAATATGTTTCAAAATGCTGCTAGAACGCCAAATCGCTCATATCTGACACCTTTTTATTTTTTGGACTTACGGTTACCGAGATAGCGATTAAAAATATTATTAAGAGGTCTTGTGTAACTTTGGCACCCGTTAAGATAGAAATTTCTAATATGTTTCAAAATGCTGCTAGAACGCCAAATCGCTCATATCTGACACCTTTTTATTTTTTGGACTTACGGTTACCGAGATAGCGATTAAAAATATTATTAAGAGGTCTTGTGTAACTTTGGCACCCGTTAAGATAGAAATTTCTAATATGTTTCAAAATGCTGCTAGAACGCCAAATCGCTCATATCTGACACCTTTTTATTTTTTGGACTTACGGTTACCGAGATAGCGATTAAAAATATTATTAAGAGGTCTTGTGTAACTTTGGCACCCGTTAAGATAGAAATTTCTAATATGTTTCAAAATGCTGCTAGAACGCCAAATCGCTCATATCTGACACCTTTTTATTTTTTGGACTTACGGTTACCGAGATAGCGATTAAAAATATTATTAAGAGGTCTTGTGTAACTTTGGCACCCGTTAAGATAGAAATTTCTAATATGTTTCAAAATGCTGCTAGAACGCCAAATCGCTCATATCTGACACCTTTTTATTTTTTGGACTTACGGTTACCGAGATAGCGATTAAAAATATTATTAAGAGGTCTTGTGTAACTTTGGCACCCGTTAAGATAGAAATTTCTAATATGTTTCAAAATGCTGCTAGAACGCCAAATCGCTCATATCTGACACCTTTTTATTTTTTGGACTTACGGTTACCGAGATAGCGATTAAAAATATTATTAAGAGGTCTTGTGTAACTTTGGCACCCGTTAAGATAGAAATTTCTAATATGTTTCAAAATGCTGCTAGAACGCCAAATCGCTCATATCTGACACCTTTTTATTTTTTGGACTTACGGTTACCGAGATAGCGATTAAAAATATTATTAAGAGGTCTTGTGTAACTTTGGCACCCGTTAAGATAGAAATTTCTAATATGTTTCAAAATGCTGCTAGAACGCCAAATCGCTCATATCTGACACCTTTTTATTTTTTGGACTTACGGTTACCGAGATAGCGATTAAAAATATTATTAAGAGGTCTTGTGTAACTTTGGCACCCGTTAAGATAGAAATTTCTAATATGTTTCAAAATGCTGCTAGAACGCCAAATCGCTCATATCTGACACCTTTTTATTTTTTGGACTTACGGTTACCGAGATAGCGATTAAAAATATTATTAAGAGGTCTTGTGTAACTTTGGCACCCGTTAAGATAGAAATTTCTAATATGTTTCAAAATGCTGCTAGAACGCCAAATCGCTCATATCTGACACCTTTTTATTTTTTGGACTTACGGTTACCGAGATAGCGATTAAAAATATTATTAAGAGGTCTTGTGTAACTTTGGCACCCGTTAAGATAGAAATTTCTAATATGTTTCAAAATGCTGCTAGAACGCCAAATCGCTCATATCTGACACCTTTTTATTTTTTGGACTTACGGTTACCGAGATAGCGATTAAAAATATTATTAAGAGGTCTTGTGTAACTTTGGCACCCGTTAAGATAGAAATTTCTAATATGTTTCAAAATGCTGCTAGAACGCCAAATCGCTCATATCTGACACCTTTTTATTTTTTGGACTTACGGTTACCGAGATAGCGATTAAAAATATTATTAAGAGGTCTTGTGTAACTTTGGCACCCGTTAAGATAGAAATTTCTAATATGTTTCAAAATGCTGCTAGAACGCCAAATCGCTCATATCTGACACCTTTTTATTTTTTGGACTTACGGTTACCGAGATAGCGATTAAAAATATTATTAAGAGGTCTTGTGTAACTTTGGCACCCGTTAAGATAGAAATTTCTAATATGTTTCAAAATGCTGCTAGAACGCCAAATCGCTCATATCTGACACCTTT
>JASERS010000094.1:0-25326 GCA_036711965.1 Onthophagus sagittarius | reverse complement strand
CCAAATCGCTCATATCTGACACCTTTTTATTTTTTGGACTTACGGTTACCGAGATAGCGATTAAAAATATTATTAAGAGGTCTAGTGTAACTTTGGCACCCATTAAGATAGAAATTTCTAATATGTTTCAAAATGCTGCTAGAACGCCAAATCGCTCATATCTGACACCTTTTTATTTTTTGGACTTACGGTTACCGAGATAGCGATTAAAAATATTATTAACAGGTCTTGTGTAACTTTGGCACCCATTAAGATAGAAATTTCTAATATGTTTCAAAATGCTGCTAGAACGCCAAATCGCTCATATCTGACACCTTTTTATTTTTTGGACTTACGGTTACCGAGATAGCGATTAAAAATATTATTAAGAGGTCTTGTGTAACTTTGGCACCCATTAAGATAGAAATTTCTAATATGTTTCAAAATGCTGCTAGAACGCCAAATCGCTCATATCTGACACCTTTTTATTTTTTGGACTTACGGTTACCGAGATAGCGATTAAAAATATTATTAAGAGGTCTTGTGTAACTTTGGCACCCATTAAGATAGAAATTTCTAATATGTTTCAAAATGCTGCTAGAACGCCAAATCGCTCATATCTGACACCTTTTTATTTTTTGGACTTACGGTTACCGAGATAGCGATTAAAAATATTATTAAGAGGTCTTGTGTAACTTTGGCACCCATTAAGATAGAAATTTCTAATATGTTTCAAAATGCTGCTAGAACGCCAAATCGCTCATATCTGACACCTTTTTATTTTTTGGACTTACGGTTACCGAGATAGCGATTAAAAATATTATTAAGAGGTCTTGTGTAACTTTGGCACCCATTAAGATAGAAATTTCTAATATGTTTCAAAATGCTGCTAGAACGCCAAATCGCTCATATCTGACACCTTTTTATTTTTTGGACTTACGGTTACCGAGATAGCGATTAAAAATATTATTAAGAGGTCTTGTGTAACTTTGGCACCCATTAAGATAGAAATTTCTAATATGTTTCAAAATGCTGCTAGAACGCCAAACCGCTCATATCTGACACCTTTTTATTTTTTGGACTTACGGTTGCGGAGATAGCGATTAAAAATATTATGAAGAGGTCTTGTGTAACTTTGGCACCCATTAAGATAGAAATTTCTAATATGTTTCAAAATGCTGCTAGAACGCCAAATCGCTCATATCTGACACCTTTTTATTTTTTGGACTTACGGTTACCGAGATAGCGATTAAAAATATTATTAAGAGGTCTTGTGTAACTTTGGCACCAATTAAGATATAAATTTCTAATATGTTTCAAAATGCTGCTAGAACGCCAAATCGCTCATATCTGACACCTTTTTATTTTTTGGACATACGGTTACCGAGATAGCGATTAAAAATATTATTAAGAGGTCTTGTGTAACTTTGGCATCCATTAAGATAGAAATTTCTAATATATTTCAAAATGCTGCTAGAACGCCAAATCGCTCATATCTGACACCTTTTTATTTTTTGGACTTACGGTTACCGAGATAGCGATTAAAAATATTATTAAGAGGTCTAGTGTAACTTTGGCACCCATTAAGATAGAAATTTCTAATATGTTTCAAAATGCTGCTAGAACGCCAAATCGCTCATATCTGACACCTTTTTATTTTTTGGACTTACGGTTACCGAGATAGCGATTAAAAATATTATTAACAGGTCTTGTGTAACTTTGGCACCCATTAAGATAGAAATTTCTAATATGTTTCAAAATGCTGCTAGAACGCCAAATCGCTCATATCTGACACCTTTTTATTTTTTGGACTTACGGTTACCGAGATAGCGATTAAAAATATTATTAAGAGGTCTTGTGTAACTTTGGCACCCATTAAGATAGAAATTTCTAATATGTTTCAAAATGCTGCTAGAACGCCAAATCGCTCATATCTGACACCTTTTTATTTTTTGGACTTACGGTTACCGAGATAGCGATTAAAAATATTATTAAGAGGTCTTGTGTAACTTTGGCACCCATTAAGATAGAAATTTCTAATATGTTTCAAAATGCTGCTAGAACGCCAAATCGCTCATATCTGACACCTTTTTATTTTTTGGACTTACGGTTACCGAGATAGCGATTAAAAATATTATTAAGAGGTCTTGTGTAACTTTGGCACCCATTAAGATAGAAATTTCTAATATGTTTCAAAATGCTGCTAGAACGCCAAATCGCTCATATCTGACACCTTTTTATTTTTTGGACTTACGGTTACCGAGATAGCGATTAAAAATATTATTAAGAGGTCTTGTGTAACTTTGGCACCCATTAAGATAGAAATTTCTAATATGTTTCAAAATGCTGCTAGAACGCCAAATCGCTCATATCTGACACCTTTTTATTTTTTGGACTTACGGTTACCGAGATAGCGATTAAAAATATTATTAAGAGGTCTTGTGTAACTTTGGCACCCATTAAGATAGAAATTTCTAATATGTTTCAAAATGCTGCTAGAACGCCAAATCGCTCATATCTGACACCTTTTTATTTTTTGGACTTACGGTTACCGAGATAGCGATTAAAAATATTATTAAGAGGTCTTGTGTAACTTTGGCACCCATTAAGATAGAAATTTCTAATATGTTTCAAAATGCTGCTAGAACGCCAAATCGCTCATATCTGACACCTTTTTATTTTTTGGACTTACGGTTACCGAGATAGCGATTAAAAATATTATTAAGAGGTCTTGTGTAACTTTGGCACCCATTAAGATAGAAATTTCTAATATGTTTCAAAATGCTGCTAGAACGCCAAACCGCTCATATCTGACACCTTTTTATTTTTTGGACTTACGGTTGCGGAGATAGCGATTAAAAATATTATGAAGAGGTCTTGTGTAACTTTGGCACCCATTAAGATAGAAATTTCTAATATGTTTCAAAATGCTGCTAGAACGCCAAATCGCTCATATCTGACACCTTTTTATTTTTTGGACTTACGGTTACCGAGATAGCGATTAAAAATATTATTAAGAGGTCTTGTGTAACTTTGGCACCCATTAAGATAGAAATTTCTAATATGTTTCAAAATGCTGCTAGAACGCCAAATCGCTCATATCTGACACCTTTTTATTTTTTGGACTTACGGTTACCGAGATAGCGATTAAAAATATTATTAAGAGGTCTTGTGTAACTTTGGCACCCATTAAGACAGAAATTTCTAATATGTTTCAAAATGCTGCTAGAACGCCAAATCGCTCATATCTGACTCCTTTTTATTTTTTGGACTTACGGTTACCGAGATAGCGATTAAAAATATTATTAAGAGGTCTTGTGTAACTTTGGCACCCATTAAGATAGAAATTTCTAATATGTTTCAAAATGCTGCTAGAACGCCAAATCGCTCATATCTGACACCTTTTTATTTTTTGGACTTACGGTTACCGAGATAGCGATTAAAAATATTATTAAGAGGTCTTGTGTAACTTTGGCATCCATTAAGATAGAAATTTCTAATATATTTCAAAATGCTGCTAGAACGCCAAATCGCTCATATCTGACACATTTTTATTTTTTGGACTTACGGTTACCGAGATAGCGATTAAAAATATTATTAAGAGGTCTTGTGTAACTTTGGCACCCATTAAGATAGAAATTTCTAATATGTTTCAAAATGCTGCTAGAACGCCAAATCGCTCATATCTGACACCTTTTTATTTTTTGGACTTACGGTTACCGAGATAGCGATTAAAAATATTATTAAGAGGTCTTGTGTAACTTTGGCACCAATTAAGATAGAAATTTCTAATATGTTTCAAAATGCTGCTAGAACGCCAAATCGCTCATATCTGACACCTTTTTATTTTTTGGACTTACGGTTACCGAGATAGCGATTAAAAATATTATTAAGAGGTCTTGTGTAACTTTGGAACCCATTAAGATAGAAATTTCTAATATGTTTCAAAATGCTGCTAGAACGCCAAATCGCTCATATCTGACACCTTTTTATTTTTTGGACTTACGGTTACCGAGATAGCGATTAAAAATATTATTAAGAGGTCTTGTGTAACTTTGGCACCCATTAAGATAGAAATTTCTAATATGTTTCAAAATGCTGCTAGAACGCCAAATCGCTCATATCTGACACCTTTTTATTTTTTGGACTTACGGTTACCGAGATAGCGATTAAAAATATTATTAAGAGGTCTTGTGTAACTTTGGCACCCATTAAGATAGAAATTTCTAATATGTTTCAAAATGCTGCTAGAACGCCAAATCGCTCATATCTGACACCTTCTTATTTTTTGGACTTACGGTTACCGAGATAGCGATTAAAAATATTATTAAGAGGTCTTGTGTAACTTTGGCACCCATTAAGATAGAAATTTCTAATATGTTTCAAAATGCTGCTAGAACGCCAAATCGCTCATATCTGACACCTTTTTATTTTTTGGACTTACGGTTACCGAGATAGCGATTAAAAATATTATTAAGAGGTCTTGTGTAACTTTGGCACCCATTAAGATAGAAATTTCTAATATGTTTCAAAATGCTGCTAGAACGCCAAATCGCTCATATCTGACACCTTTTTATTTTTTGGACTTACGGTTACCGAGATAGCGATTAAAAATATTATTAAGAGGTCTTGTGTAACTTTGGCACCCATTAAGATAGAAATTTCTAATATGTTTCAAAATGCTGCTAGAACGCCAAATCGCTCATATCTGACACCTTTTTATTTTTGGACTTACGGTTACCGAGATAGCGATTAAAAATATTATTAAGAGGTCTTGTGTAACTTTGGCACCCATTAAGATAGAAATTTCTAATATGTTTCAAAATGCTGCTAGAACGCCAAATCGCTCATATCTGACACCTTTTTATTTTTTGGACTTACGGTTACCGAGATAGCGATTAAAAATATTATTAAGAGGTCTTGTGTAACTTTGGCACCCATTAAGATAGAAATTTCTAATATGTTTCAAAATGCTGCTAGAACGCCAAACCGCTCATATCTGACACCTTTTTATTTTTTGGACTTACGGTTGCGGAGATAGCGATTAAAATATTATGAAGAGGTCTTGTGTAACTTTGGCACCCATTAAGATAGAAATTTCTAATATGTTTCAAAATGCTGCTAGAACGCCAAATCGCTCATATCTGACACCTTTTATTTTTTGGACTTACGGTTACCGAGATAGCGATTAAAAATATTATTAAGAGGTCTTGTGTAACTTTGGCACCCATTAAGATAGAAATTTCTAATATGTTTCAAAATGCTGCTAGAACGCCAAATCGCTCATATCTGACACCTTTTTATTTTTTGGACTTACGGTTACCGAGATAGCGATTAAAAATATTATTAAGAGGTCTTGTGTAACTTTGGCACCCATTAAGACAGAAATTTCTAATATGTTTCAAAATGCTGCTAGAACGCCAAATCGCTCATATCTGACTCCTTTTTATTTTTTGGACTTACGGTTACGGAGATAGCGATTAAAAATATTATGAAGAGGTCTTGTGTAACTTTGGCACCCATTAAGATAGAAATTTCTAATATGTTTCAAAATGCTGCTAGAACGCCAAATCGCTCATATCTGACACCTTTTATTTTTTGGACTTACGGTTACCGAGATAGCGATTAAAAATATTATTAAGAGGTCTTGTGTAACTTTGGCACCCATTAAGATAGAAATTTCTAATATGTTTCAAATGCTGCTAGAACGCCAAATCGCTCATATCTGACACCTTTTTATTTTTTGGACTTACGGTTACCGAGATAGCGATTAAAAATATTATTAAGAGGTCTTGTGTAACTTTGGCATCCATTAAGATAGAAATTTCTAATATATTTCAAAATGCTGCTAGAACGCCAAATCGCTCATATCTGACACATTTTTATTTTTGGACTTACGGTTACCGAGATAGCGATTAAAAATATTATTAAGAGGTCTTGTGTAACTTTGGCACCATTAAGATAGAAATTTCTAATATGTTTCAAAATGCTGCTAGAACGCCAAATCGCGCATATCTGACACCTTTTTATTTTTTGGACTTACGTTTACCGAGATAGCGATTAAAAATATTATTAAGAGGTCTTGTGTAACTTTGGCACCCATTAAGATAGAAATTTCTAATATGTTTCAAAATGCTGCTAGAACGCCAAATCGCTCATATCTGACACCTTTTTATTTTTGGACTTACGGTTACCGAGATAGCGATTAAAAATATTATTAAGAGGTCTTGTGTAACTTTGGCACCCATTAAGATAGAAATTTCTAATATGTTTCAAATGCTGCTAGAACGCCAAATCGCTCATATCTGACACCTTTTTATTTTTTGGACTTACGGTTACCGAGATAGCGATTAAAAATATTATTAAGAGGTCTTGTGTTACTTTGGCACCCATTAAGATAGAAATTTCTAATATGTTTCAAAATGCTGCTAGAACGCCAAATCGCTCATATCTGACTCCTTTTTATTTTTTGGACTTACGGTTACGGAGATAGCGATTAAAAATATTATGAAGAGGTCTTGTGTAACTTTGGCACCCATTAAGATAGAAATTTCTAATATGTTTCAAAATGCTGCTAGAACGTCAAATCGCTCATACCTGACACCTTTTTATTTTTTGGACTTACGGTTACCGAGATAGCGATTAAAAATATTATTAAGAGGTCTTGTGTAACTTTGGCACCCATTAAGATAGAAATTTCTAATATGTTTCAAAATGCTGCTAGAACGCCAAATCGCTCATATCTGACACCTTTTTATTTTTTGACTTACGGTTACCGAGATAGCGATTAAAAATATTATTAAGAGGTCTTGTGTAACTTTGGCATCCATTAAGATAGAAATTTCTAATATATTTCAAAATGCTGCTAGAACGCCAAATCGCTCATATCTGACACATTTTTATTTTTTGGACTTACGGTTACCGAGATAGCGATTAAAAATATTATTAAGAGGTCTTGTGTAACTTTGGCACCCATTAAGATAGAAATTTCTAATATGTTTCAAAATGCTGCTAGAACGCCAAATCGCTCATATCTGACACCTTTTTATTTTTTGGACTTACGGTTACCGAGATAGCGATTAAAAATATTATTAAGAGGTCTTGTGTAACTTTGGCACCAATTAAGATAGAAATTTCTAATATGTTTCAAAATGCTGCTAGAACGCCAAATCGCTCATATCTGACACCTTTTATTTTTTGGACTTACGGTTACCGAGATAGCGATTAAAAATATTATTAAGAGGTCTTGTGTAACTTTGGAACCCATTAAGATAGAAATTTCTAATATGTTTCAAAATGCTGCTAGAACGCCAAATCGCTCATATCTGACACCTTTTTATTTTTTGGACTTACGGTTACCGATATAGCGATTAAAAATATTATTAAGAGGTCTTGTGTAACTTTGGCACCCATTAAGATAGAAATTTCTAATATGTTTCAAAATGCTGCTAGAACGCCAAATCGCTCATATCTGACACCTTTTTATTTTTTGGACTTACGGTTACCGAGATAGCGATTAAAAATATTATTAAGAGGTCTTGTGTAACTTTGGCACCCATTAAGATAGAAATTTCTAATATGTTTCAAAATGCTGCTAGAACGCCAAATCGCTCATATCTGACACCTTTTTATTTTTTGGACTTACGGTTACCGAGATAGCGATTAAAAATATTATTAAGAGGTCTTGTGTAACTTTGGCACCCATTAAGATAGAAATTTCTAATATGTTTCAAAATGCTGCTAGAACGCCAAATCGCGCATATCTGACACCTTTTTATTTTTTGGACTTACGGTTACCGAGATAGCGATTAAAAATATTATTAAGAGGTCTTGTGTAACTTTGGCACCCATTAAGATAGAAATTTCTAATATGTTTCAAAATGCTGCTAGAACGCCAAATCGCTCATATCTGACACCTTTTTATTTTTTGACTTACGGTTACCGAGATAGCGATTAAAAATATTATTAAGAGGTCTTGTGTAACTTTGGCACCCATTAAGATAGAAATTTCTAATATGTTTCAAAATGCTGCTAGAACGCCAAATCGCTCATATCTGACACCTTTTTATTTTTTGGACTTACGGTTACCGAGATAGCGATTAAAAATATTATTAAGAGGTCTTGTGTAACTTTGGCATCCATTAAGATAGAAATTTCTAATATAGTTTCAAAATGCTGCTAGAACGCCAAATCGCTCATATCTGACACCTTTTTATTTTTTGGACTTACGGTTACCGAGATAGCGATTAAAAATATTATTAAGAGGTCTTGTGTAACTTTGGCACCCATTAAGATAGAAATTTCTAATATGTTTCAAAATGCTGCTAGAACGCCAAATCGCTCATATCTGACACCTTTTTATTTTTTGGACTTACGGTTACCGAGATAGCGATTAAAAATATTATTAAGAGGTCTTGTGTAACTTTGGCACCCATTAAGATAGAAATTTCTAATATGTTTCAAAATGCTGCTAGAACGCCAAATCGCTCATATCTGACACCTTTTTATTTTTTGGACTTACGGTTACCGAGATAGCGATTAAAAATATTATTAAGAGGTCTTGTGTAACTTTGGCACCCATTAAGATAGAAATTTCTAATATGTTTCAAAATGCTGCTAGAATGCCAAATCGCTCATATCTGACACCTTTTTATTTTTTGACTTACGGTTACCGAGATAGCGATTAAAAATATTATTAAGAGGTCTTGTGTAACTTTGGCACCCATTAAGATAGAATTTTCTAATATGTTTCAAAATGCTGCTAGAACGCCAAATCGCTCATATCTGACACCTTTTTTATTTTTTGGACTTACGGTTACCGAGATAGCGATTAAAAATATTATTAAGAGGTCTTGTGTAACTTTGGCACCCATTAAGATAGAAATTTCTAATATGTTTCAAAATGCTGCTAGAACGCCAAATCGCTCATATCTGACACCTTTTTATTTTTTGGACTTACGGTTACGGAGATAGCGATTAAAAATATTATGAAGAGGTCTTGTGTAACTTTGGCACCCATTAAGATAGAAATTTCTAATATGTTTCAAAATGCTGCTAGAACGCCAAATCGCTCATATCTGACACCTTTTTATTTTTTGGACTTACGGTTACCGAGATAGCGATTAAAAATATTATTAAGAGGTCTTGTGTAACTTTGGCACCCATTAAGATAGAAATTTCTAATATGTTTCAAAATGCTGCTAGAACGCCAAATCGCTCATATCTGACACCTTTTTATTTTTTGGACTTACGGTTACCGAGATAGCGATTAAAAATATTATTAAGATGTCTTGTGTAACTTTGGCACCCATTAAGATAGAAATTTCTAATATGTTTCAAAATGCTGCTAGAACGCCAAATCGCTCATATCTGACACCTTTTTATTTTTTGGACTTACGGTTACGGAGATAGCGATTAAAAATATTATGAAGAGGTCTTGTGTAACTTTGGCACCCATTAAGATAGAAATTTCTAATATGTTTCAAAATGCTGCTAGAACGCCAAATCGCTCATATCTGACACCTTTTTATTTTTTGGACTTACGGTTACCGAGAGAGCGATTAAAAATATTATTAAGAGGGTCTTGTGTAACTTTGGCACCCATTAAGATAGAAATTTCTAATATGTTTCAAAATGCTGCTAGAACGCCAAATCGCTCATATCTAACACCTTTTTATTTTTTGGACTTACGGTTACCGAGATAGCGATTAAAAATATTATTAAGAGGTCTTGTGTAACTTTGGCATCCATTAGATAGAAATTTCTAATATGTTTCAAAATGGTGCTAGAACGCCAAATCGCTCATATCTGACACCTTATTATTTTTTGGACTTACGGTTACCGAGATAGCGATTAAAAATATTATTAAGAGGTCTTGTGTAACTTTGGCACCAATTAAGATAGAAATTTCTAATATGTTTCAAAATGCTGCTAGAACGCCAAATCGCTCATATCTGACACCTTTTTATTTTTTGGACTTACGGTTACGGAGATAGCGATTAAAATATTATTAAGAGGTCTTGTGTAACTTTGGCACCCATTAAGATAGAAATTTCTAATATGTTTCAAATGCTGCTAGAACGCCAAATCGCTCATATCTGACACCTTTTTATTTTTTGGACTTACGGTTACCGAGATAGCGATTAAAAATATTATTAAGAGGTCTTGTGTAACTTTGGCACCCATTAAGATAGAAATTTCTAATATGTTTCAAAATGCTGCTAGAACGCCAAATCGCTCATATCTGACACCTTTTTATTTTTTGGACTTACGGTTACCGAGATAGCGATTAAAAATATTATTAAGAGGTCTTGTGTAACTTTGGCACCCATTAAGATAGAAATTTCTAATATGATTTCAAAATGCTGCTAGAACGCCAAATCGCTCATATCTGACACATTTTTATTTTTTGGACTTACGGTTACCGAGATAGCGATTAAAAATATTATTAAGAGGTCTTGTGTAACTTTGGCACCCATTAAGATAGAAATTTCTAATATGTTTCAAAATGGTGCTAGAACGCCAAATCGCTCATATCTGACACCTTTTTATTTTTTGGACTTACGGTTACCGAGATAGCGATTAAAAATATTATTAAGAGGTCTTGTGTAACTTTGGCACCATTAAGATAGAAATTTCTAATATGTTTCAAAATGCTGCTAGAACGCCAAATCGCTCATATCTGACACCTTTTTATTTTTGGACTTACGGTTACCGAGATAGCGATTAAAAATATTATTAAGAGGTCTTGTGTAACTTTGGCACCCATTAAGATAGAAATTTCTAATATGTTTCAAAATGCTGCTAGAACGCCAAATCGCTCATATCTGACACCTTTTTATTTTTTGGACTTACGGTTACCGAGATAGCGATTAAAAATATTATTAAGAGGTCTTGTGTAACTTTGGCACCCATTAAGATAGAAATTTCTAATATGTTTCAAAATGCTGCTAGAAAGCCAAATCGCTCATATCTGACACCTTTTTATTTTTTGGACTTACGGTTACCGAGATAGCGATTAAAAAATATTATTAAGAGGTCTTGTGTAACTTTGGCACCCATTAAGATAGAAATTTCTAACATGTTTCAAAATGCTGCTAGAACGCCAAATCGCGCATATCTGACACCTTTTTATTTTTTGGACTTACGGTTACCGAGATAGCGATTAAAAATATTATTAAGAGGTCTTGTGTAACTTTGGCACCCATTAAGATAGAAATTTCTATATGTTTCAAAATGCTGCTAGAACGCCAAATCGCTCATATCTGACACCTTTTTGATTTTTTGGACTTACGGTTACCGAGATAGCGATTAAAAATATTATTAAGAGGTCTTGTGTAACTTTGGCATCCATTAAGATAGAAATTTCTAATATAGTTTCAAATGCTGCTAGAACGCCAAATCGCTCATATCTGACACATTTTTATTTTTTGGACTTACGGTTACCGAGATAGCGATTAAAAATATTATTAAGAGGTCTTGTGTAACTTGGCACCCATTAAGATAGAAATTTCTAATATGTTTCAAAATGGCTGCTAGAACGCCAAATCGCTCATATCTGACACCTTTTTATTTTTTGGACTTACGGTTACCGAGATAGCGATTAAAAATATTATTAAGAGGTCTTGTGTAACCTTGGCAACCATTAAGATAGAAATTTCTAATATGTTTCAAAATGCTGCTAGAACGCCAAATCGCTCATATCTGACACCTTTTTATTTTTGGACTTACGGTTACCGAGATAGCGATTAAAAATATTATTAAGAGGTCTTGTGTAACTTTGGCACCCATTAAGATAGAAATTTCTAATATGTTTCAAAATGCTGCTAGAACGCCAAATCGCTCATATCTGACACCTTTTTATTTTTTGGACTTACGGTTACCGAGATAGCGATTAAAAATATTATTAAGAGGTCTTGTGTAACTTTGGCACCAATTAAGATAGAAATTTCTGATATGTTTCAAAATGCTGCTAGAACGCCAAATCGCTCATATCTGACACATTTTTATTTTTTGGACTTACGGTTACCGAGATAGCGATTAAAAATATTATTAAGAGGTCTTGTGTAACTTTGGCACCCATTAAGATAGAAATTTCTAATATGTTTCAAAATGCTGCTAGAACACCAAATCGCTCATATCTGACACCTTATTATTTTTTGGACTTACGGTTACCGAGATAGCGATTAAAAATATTATTAAGAGGTCTTGTGTAACTTTGGCACCAATTAAGATAGAAATTTCTAATATGTTTCAAATGCTGCTAGAACGCCAAATCGCTCATATCTGACACCTTTTTATTTTTTGGACTTACGGTTACCGAGATAGCGATTAAAAATATTATTAAGAGGTCTTGTGTAACTTTGGCATCCATTAAGATAGAAATTTCTAATATATTTCAAAATGCTGCTAGAACGCCAAATCGCTCATATCTGACACCTTTTTATTTTTTGGACTTACGGTTACCGAGATAGCAATTAAAAATATTATTAAGAGGTCTTGTGTAACTTTGGCACCCATTAAGATAGAAATTTCTAATATGTTTCAAATGCTGCTAGAACGCCAAATCGCTCATATCTGACACCTTTTTATTTTTGGACTTACGGTTACCGAGATAGCGATTAAAATATTATCAAGAGGTCTTGTGTAACTTTGGCACCCATTAAGATAGAAATTTCTAATATGTTTCAAATGCTGCTAGAACGCCAAATCGCTCATATCTGACACCTTTTTATTTTTTTGGACTTACGGTTACCGAGATAGCGATTAAAAATATTATTAAGAGGTCTTGTGTAACTTTGGCACCCATTAAGATAGAAATTTCTAATATGTTTCAAAATGCTGCTAGAACGCCAAATCGCGCATGTCTGACACCTTTTTATTTTTTGGACTTACGGTTACCGAGATAGCGATTAAAAATATTATTAAGAGGTCTTGTGTAACTTTGGCACCCATTAAGATAGAAATTTCTAATATGTTTCAAAATGCTGCTAGAACGCCAAATCGCTCATATCTGACACCTTTTTATTTTTTGGACTTACGGTTACCGAGATAGCGATTAAAAATATTATTAAGAGGTCTTGTGTAACTTTGGCATCCATTAAGATAGAAATTTCTAATATATTTCAAAATGCTGCTAGAACGCCAAATCGCTCATATCTGACACATTTTATTTTTTGGACTTACGGTTACCGAGATAGCGATTAAAAATATTATTAAGAGGTCTTGTGTAACTTTGGCAACCCATTAAGATAGAAATTTCTAATATGTTTCAAAATGCTGCTAGAACGCCAAATCGCTCATATCTGACACCTTTTTATTTTTTGGACTTACGGTTACCGAGATAGCGATTAAAAATATTATTAAGAGGTCTTGTGTAACTTTGGCACCCATTAAGATAGAAATTTCTAATATGTTTCAAAATGCTGCTAGAACGCCAAATCGCTCATATCTGACACCTTTTTATTTTTGGACTTACGGTTACCGAGATAGCGATTAAAAATATTATTAAGAGGTCTTGTGTAACCTTGGCGAACCATTAAGATAGAAATTTCTAATATGTTTCAAAATGCTGCTAGAACGCCAATCGCTCATATCTGACACCTTTTTTATTTTTTGGACTTACGGTTACCGAGATAGCGATTAAAAATATTATTAAGAGGTCTTGTGTAACTTTGGCACCCATTAAGATAGAAATTTCTAATATGTTTCAAAATGCTGCTAGAACGCCAAATCGCTCATATCTGACACCTTTTTATTTTTTGGACTTACGGTTACGCGAGATAGCGATTAAAAATATTATTAAGAGGTCTTGTGTAACTTTGGGCACCATTAAGATAGAAATTTCTAATATGTTTCAAAATGCTGCTAGAACGCCAATCGCTCATATCTGACACCTTTTTTTTTTTTGGACATACGTTACCGAGATAGCGATTAAAAATATTATTAAGAGGTCTTGTGTAACTTTGGCATCCATTAAGATAGAAATTTCTAATATATTTCAAAATGCTGCTAGAACGCCAAATCGCTCATATCTGACAACCTTTTTATTTTTTGGACATACGGTTACCGAATAGCGATTAAAAATATTATTAAGAGGTCCTTGTGTAACTTGGCATCCATTAGATAGAAATTTCTAATATATTTCAAATGCTGCTAGAACGCCAACAAATCGCTCATATCTGACACCTTTTTATTTTTTGGACTTACGGTTACCGAGATAGCGATTAAAAATATTATTAAGAGGTCTTGTGTAACTTTGGCACCCATTAAGATAGAAATTTCTAATATGTTTCAAAATGCTGCTAGAACGCCAAATCGCTCATATCTGACACCTTTTTATTTTTTGGACTTACGGTTACCGAGATAGCGATTAAAAATATTATTAAGAGGTCTTGTGTAACTTTGGCACCCATTAAGATAGAAATTTCTAATATGTTTCAAAATGCTGCTAGAACGCCAAATCGCTCATATCTGACACCTTTTTATTTTTTGGACTTACGGTTACCGAGATAGCGATTAAAAATATTATTAAGAGGTCTTGTGTAACTTTGGCACCCATTAAGATAGAAATTTCTAATATGTTTCAAAATGCTGCTAGAACGCCAAATCGCTCATATCTGACACCTTTTTATTTTTTGGACTTACGGTTACCGAGATAGCGATTAAAAATATTATTAAGAGGTCTTGTGTAACTTTGGCACCCATTAAGATAGAAATTTCTAATATGTTTCAAAATGCTGCTAGAACGCCAAATCGCTCATATCTGACACCTTTTTATTTTTTGGACTTACGGTTACCGAGATAGCGATTAAAAATATTATTAAGAGGTCTTGTGTAACTTTGGCACCCATTAAGATAGAAATTTCTAATATGTTTCAAAATGCTGCTAGAACGCCAAATCGCTCATATCTGACACCTTTTTATTTTTTGGACTTACGGTTACCGAGATAGCGATTAAAAATATTATTAAGAGGTCTTGTGTAACTTTGGCACCCATTAAGATAGAAATTTCTAATATGTTTCAAAATGCTGCTAGAACGCCAAATCGCTCATATCTGACACCTTTTTATTTTTTGGACTTACGGTTACCGAGATAGCGATTAAAAATATTATTAAGAGGTCTTGTGTAACTTTGGCACCCATTAAGATAGAAATTTCTAATATGTTTCAAAATGCTGCTAGAACGCCAAATCGCTCATATCTGACACCTTTTTATTTTTTGGACTTACGGTTACCGAGATAGCGATTAAAAATATTATTAAGAGGTCTTGTGTAACTTTGGCACCCATTAAGATAGAAATTTCTAATATGTTTCAAAATGCTGCTAGAACGCCAAATCGCTCATATCTGACACCTTTTTATTTTTTGGACTTACGGTTACCGAGATAGCGATTAAAAATATTATTAAGAGGTCTTGTGTAACTTTGGCACCCATTAAGATAGAAATTTCTAATATGTTTCAAAATGCTGCTAGAACGCCAAATCGCTCATATCTGACACCTTTTTATTTTTTGGACTTACGGTTACCGAGATAGCGATTAAAAATATTATTAAGAGGTCTTGTGTAACTTTGGCACCCATTAAGATAGAAATTTCTAATATGTTTCAAAATGCTGCTAGAACGCCAAATCGCTCATATCTGACACCTTTTTATTTTTTGGACTTACGGTTACCGAGATAGCGATTAAAAATATTATTAAGAGGTCTTGTGTAACTTTGGCACCCATTAAGATAGAAATTTCTAATATGTTTCAAAATGCTGCTAGAACGCCAAATCGCTCATATCTGACACCTTTTTATTTTTTGGACTTACGGTTACCGAGATAGCGATTAAAAATATTATTAAGAGGTCTTGTGTAACTTTGGCACCCATTAAGATAGAAATTTCTAATATGTTTCAAAATGCTGCTAGAACGCCAAATCGCTCATATCTGACACCTTTTTATTTTTTGGACTTACGGTTACCGAGATAGCGATTAAAAATATTATTAAGAGGTCTTGTGTAACTTTGGCACCCATTAAGATAGAAATTTCTAATATGTTTCAAAATGCTGCTAGAACGCCAAATCGCTCATATCTGACACCTTTTTATTTTTTGGACTTACGGTTACCGAGATAGCGATTAAAAATATTATTAAGAGGTCTTGTGTAACTTTGGCACCCATTAAGATAGAAATTTCTAATATGTTTCAAAATGCTGCTAGAACGCCAAATCGCTCATATCTGACACCTTTTTATTTTTTGGACTTACGGTTACCGAGATAGCGATTAAAAATATTATTAAGAGGTCTTGTGTAACTTTGGCACCCATTAAGATAGAAATTTCTAATATGTTTCAAAATGCTGCTAGAACGCCAAATCGCTCATATCTGACACCTTTTTATTTTTTGGACTTACGGTTACCGAGATAGCGATTAAAAATATTATTAAGAGGTCTTGTGTAACTTTGGCACCCATTAAGATAGAAATTTCTAATATGTTTCAAAATGCTGCTAGAACGCCAAATCGCTCATATCTGACACCTTTTTATTTTTTGGACTTACGGTTACCGAGATAGCGATTAAAAATATTATTAAGAGGTCTTGTGTAACTTTGGCACCCATTAAGATAGAAATTTCTAATATGTTTCAAAATGCTGCTAGAACGCCAAATCGCTCATATCTGACACCTTTTTATTTTTTGGACTTACGGTTACCGAGATAGCGATTAAAAATATTATTAAGAGGTCTTGTGTAACTTTGGCACCCATTAAGATAGAAATTTCTAATATGTTTCAAAATGCTGCTAGAACGCCAAATCGCTCATATCTGACACCTTTTTATTTTTTGGACTTACGGTTACCGAGATAGCGATTAAAAATATTATTAAGAGGTCTTGTGTAACTTTGGCACCCATTAAGATAGAAATTTCTAATATGTTTCAAAATGCTGCTAGAACGCCAAATCGCTCATATCTGACACCTTTTTATTTTTTGGACTTACGGTTACCGAGATAGCGATTAAAAATATTATTAAGAGGTCTTGTGTAACTTTGGCACCCATTAAGATAGAAATTTCTAATATGTTTCAAAATGCTGCTAGAACGCCAAATCGCTCATATCTGACACCTTTTTATTTTTTGGACTTACGGTTACCGAGATAGCGATTAAAAATATTATTAAGAGGTCTTGTGTAACTTTGGCACCCATTAAGATAGAAATTTCTAATATGTTTCAAAATGCTGCTAGAACGCCAAATCGCTCATATCTGACACCTTTTTATTTTTTGGACTTACGGTTACCGAGATAGCGATTAAAAATATTATTAAGAGGTCTTGTGTAACTTTGGCACCCATTAAGATAGAAATTTCTAATATGTTTCAAAATGCTGCTAGAACGCCAAATCGCTCATATCTGACACCTTTTTATTTTTTGGACTTACGGTTACCGAGATAGCGATTAAAAATATTATTAAGAGGTCTTGTGTAACTTTGGCACCCATTAAGATAGAAATTTCTAATATGTTTCAAAATGCTGCTAGAACGCCAAATCGCTCATATCTGACACCTTTTTATTTTTTGGACTTACGGTTACCGAGATAGCGATTAAAAATATTATTAAGAGGTCTTGTGTAACTTTGGCACCCATTAAGATAGAAATTTCTAATATGTTTCAAAATGCTGCTAGAACGCCAAATCGCTCATATCTGACACCTTTTTATTTTTTGGACTTACGGTTACCGAGATAGCGATTAAAAATATTATTAAGAGGTCTTGTGTAACTTTGGCACCCATTAAGATAGAAATTTCTAATATGTTTCAAAATGCTGCTAGAACGCCAAATCGCTCATATCTGACACCTTTTTATTTTTTGGACTTACGGTTACCGAGATAGCGATTAAAAATATTATTAAGAGGTCTTGTGTAACTTTGGCACCCATTAAGATAGAAATTTCTAATATGTTTCAAAATGCTGCTAGAACGCCAAATCGCTCATATCTGACACCTTTTTATTTTTTGGACTTACGGTTACCGAGATAGCGATTAAAAATATTATTAAGAGGTCTTGTGTAACTTTGGCACCCATTAAGATAGAAATTTCTAATATGTTTCAAAATGCTGCTAGAACGCCAAATCGCTCATATCTGACACCTTTTTATTTTTTGGACTTACGGTTACCGAGATAGCGATTAAAAATATTATTAAGAGGTCTTGTGTAACTTTGGCACCCATTAAGATAGAAATTTCTAATATGTTTCAAAATGCTGCTAGAACGCCAAATCGCTCATATCTGACACCTTTTTATTTTTTGGACTTACGGTTACCGAGATAGCGATTAAAAATATTATTAAGAGGTCTTGTGTAACTTTGGCACCCATTAAGATAGAAATTTCTAATATGTTTCAAAATGCTGCTAGAACGCCAAATCGCTCATATCTGACACCTTTTTATTTTTTGGACTTACGGTTACCGAGATAGCGATTAAAAATATTATTAAGAGGTCTTGTGTAACTTTGGCACCCATTAAGATAGAAATTTCTAATATGTTTCAAAATGCTGCTAGAACGCCAAATCGCTCATATCTGACACCTTTTTATTTTTTGGACTTACGGTTACCGAGATAGCGATTAAAAATATTATTAAGAGGTCTTGTGTAACTTTGGCACCCATTAAGATAGAAATTTCTAATATGTTTCAAAATGCTGCTAGAACGCCAAATCGCTCATATCTGACACCTTTTTATTTTTTGGACTTACGGTTACCGAGATAGCGATTAAAAATATTATTAAGAGGTCTTGTGTAACTTTGGCACCCATTAAGATAGAAATTTCTAATATGTTTCAAAATGCTGCTAGAACGCCAAATCGCTCATATCTGACACCTTTTTATTTTTTGGACTTACGGTTACCGAGATAGCGATTAAAAATATTATTAAGAGGTCTTGTGTAACTTTGGCACCCATTAAGATAGAAATTTCTAATATGTTTCAAAATGCTGCTAGAACGCCAAATCGCTCATATCTGACACCTTTTTATTTTTTGGACTTACGGTTACCGAGATAGCGATTAAAAATATTATTAAGAGGTCTTGTGTAACTTTGGCACCCATTAAGATAGAAATTTCTAATATGTTTCAAAATGCTGCTAGAACGCCAAATCGCTCATATCTGACACCTTTTTATTTTTTGGACTTACGGTTACCGAGATAGCGATTAAAAATATTATTAAGAGGTCTTGTGTAACTTTGGCACCCATTAAGATAGAAATTTCTAATATGTTTCAAAATGCTGCTAGAACGCCAAATCGCTCATATCTGACACCTTTTTATTTTTTGGACTTACGGTTACCGAGATAGCGATTAAAAATATTATTAAGAGGTCTTGTGTAACTTTGGCACCCATTAAGATAGAAATTTCTAATATGTTTCAAAATGCTGCTAGAACGCCAAATCGCTCATATCTGACACCTTTTTATTTTTTGGACTTACGGTTACCGAGATAGCGATTAAAAATATTATTAAGAGGTCTTGTGTAACTTTGGCACCCATTAAGATAGAAATTTCTAATATGTTTCAAAATGCTGCTAGAACGCCAAATCGCTCATATCTGACACCTTTTTATTTTTTGGACTTACGGTTACCGAGATAGCGATTAAAAATATTATTAAGAGGTCTTGTGTAACTTTGGCACCCATTAAGATAGAAATTTCTAATATGTTTCAAAATGCTGCTAGAACGCCAAATCGCTCATATCTGACACCTTTTTATTTTTTGGACTTACGGTTACCGAGATAGCGATTAAAAATATTATTAAGAGGTCTTGTGTAACTTTGGCACCCATTAAGATAGAAATTTCTAATATGTTTCAAAATGCTGCTAGAACGCCAAATCGCTCATATCTGACACCTTTTTATTTTTTGGACTTACGGTTACCGAGATAGCGATTAAAAATATTATTAAGAGGTCTTGTGTAACTTTGGCACCCATTAAGATAGAAATTTCTAATATGTTTCAAAATGCTGCTAGAACGCCAAATCGCTCATATCTGACACCTTTTTATTTTTTGGACTTACGGTTACCGAGATAGCGATTAAAAATATTATTAAGAGGTCTTGTGTAACTTTGGCACCCATTAAGATAGAAATTTCTAATATGTTTCAAAATGCTGCTAGAACGCCAAATCGCTCATATCTGACACCTTTTTATTTTTTGGACTTACGGTTACCGAGATAGCGATTAAAAATATTATTAAGAGGTCTTGTGTAACTTTGGCACCCATTAAGATAGAAATTTCTAATATGTTTCAAAATGCTGCTAGAACGCCAAATCGCTCATATCTGACACCTTTTTATTTTTTGGACTTACGGTTACCGAGATAGCGATTAAAAATATTATTAAGAGGTCTTGTGTAACTTTGGCACCCATTAAGATAGAAATTTCTAATATGTTTCAAAATGCTGCTAGAACGCCAAATCGCTCATATCTGACACCTTTTTATTTTTTGGACTTACGGTTACCGAGATAGCGATTAAAAATATTATTAAGAGGTCTTGTGTAACTTTGGCACCCATTAAGATAGAAATTTCTAATATGTTTCAAAATGCTGCTAGAACGCCAAATCGCTCATATCTGACACCTTTTTATTTTTTGGACTTACGGTTACCGAGATAGCGATTAAAAATATTATTAAGAGGTCTTGTGTAACTTTGGCACCCATTAAGATAGAAATTTCTAATATGTTTCAAAATGCTGCTAGAACGCCAAATCGCTCATATCTGACACCTTTTTATTTTTTGGACTTACGGTTACCGAGATAGCGATTAAAAATATTATTAAGAGGTCTTGTGTAACTTTGGCACCCATTAAGATAGAAATTTCTAATATGTTTCAAAATGCTGCTAGAACGCCAAATCGCTCATATCTGACACCTTTTTATTTTTTGGACTTACGGTTACCGAGATAGCGATTAAAAATATTATTAAGAGGTCTTGTGTAACTTTGGCACCCATTAAGATAGAAATTTCTAATATGTTTCAAAATGCTGCTAGAACGCCAAATCGCTCATATCTGACACCTTTTTATTTTTTGGACTTACGGTTACCGAGATAGCGATTAAAAATATTATTAAGAGGTCTTGTGTAACTTTGGCACCCATTAAGATAGAAATTTCTAATATGTTTCAAAATGCTGCTAGAACGCCAAATCGCTCATATCTGACACCTTTTTATTTTTTGGACTTACGGTTACCGAGATAGCGATTAAAAATATTATTAAGAGGTCTTGTGTAACTTTGGCACCCATTAAGATAGAAATTTCTAATATGTTTCAAAATGCTGCTAGAACGCCAAATCGCTCATATCTGACACCTTTTTATTTTTTGGACTTACGGTTACCGAGATAGCGATTAAAAATATTATTAAGAGGTCTTGTGTAACTTTGGCACCCATTAAGATAGAAATTTCTAATATGTTTCAAAATGCTGCTAGAACGCCAAATCGCTCATATCTGACACCTTTTTATTTTTTGGACTTACGGTTACCGAGATAGCGATTAAAAATATTATTAAGAGGTCTTGTGTAACTTTGGCACCCATTAAGATAGAAATTTCTAATATGTTTCAAAATGCTGCTAGAACGCCAAATCGCTCATATCTGACACCTTTTTATTTTTTGGACTTACGGTTACCGAGATAGCGATTAAAAATATTATTAAGAGGTCTTGTGTAACTTTGGCACCCATTAAGATAGAAATTTCTAATATGTTTCAAAATGCTGCTAGAACGCCAAATCGCTCATATCTGACACCTTTTTATTTTTTGGACTTACGGTTACCGAGATAGCGATTAAAAATATTATTAAGAGGTCTTGTGTAACTTTGGCACCCATTAAGATAGAAATTTCTAATATGTTTCAAAATGCTGCTAGAACGCCAAATCGCTCATATCTGACACCTTTTTATTTTTTGGACTTACGGTTACCGAGATAGCGATTAAAAATATTATTAAGAGGTCTTGTGTAACTTTGGCGACCCATTAAGATAGAAATTTCTAATATGTTTCAAAATGCTGCTAGAACGCCAAATCGCTCATATCTGACACCTTTTTATTTTTTGGACTTACGGTTACCGAGATAGCGATTAAAAATATTATTAAGAGGTCTTGTGTAACTTTGGCACCCATTAAGATAGAAATTTCTAATATGTTTCAAAATGCTGCTAGAACGCCAAATCGCTCATATCTGACACCTTTTTATTTTTTGGACTTACGGTTACCGAGATAGCGATTAAAAATATTATTAAGAGGTCTTGTGTAACTTTGGCACCCATTAAGATAGAAATTTCTAATATGTTTCAAAATGCTGCTAGAACGCCAAATCGCTCATATCTGACACCTTTTTATTTTTTGGACTTACGGTTACCGAGATAGCGATTAAAAATATTATTAAGAGGTCTTGTGTAACTTTGGCACCCATTAAGATAGAAATTTCTAATATGTTTCAAAATGCTGCTAGAACGCCAAATCGCTCATATCTGACACCTTTTTATTTTTTGGACTTACGGTTACCGAGATAGCGATTAAAAATATTATTAAGAGGTCTTGTGTAACTTTGGCACCCATTAAGATAGAAATTTCTAATATGTTTCAAAATGCTGCTAGAACGCCAAATCGCTCATATCTGACACCTTTTTATTTTTTGGACTTACGGTTACCGAGATAGCGATTAAAAATATTATTAAGAGGTCTTGTGTAACTTTGGCACCCATTAAGATAGAAATTTCTAATATGTTTCAAAATGCTGCTAGAACGCCAAATCGCTCATATCTGACACCTTTTTATTTTTTGGACTTACGGTTACCGAGATAGCGATTAAAAATATTATTAAGAGGTCTTGTGTAACTTTGGCACCCATTAAGATAGAAATTTCTAATATGTTTCAAAATGCTGCTAGAACGCCAAATCGCTCATATCTGACACCTTTTTATTTTTTGGACTTACGGTTACCGAGATAGCGATTAAAAATATTATTAAGAGGTCTTGTGTAACTTTGGCACCCATTAAGATAGAAATTTCTAATATGTTTCAAAATGCTGCTAGAACGCCAAATCGCTCATATCTGACACCTTTTTATTTTTTGGACTTACGGTTACCGAGATAGCGATTAAAAATATTATTAAGAGGTCTTGTGTAACTTTGGCACCCATTAAGATAGAAATTTCTAATATGTTTCAAAATGCTGCTAGAACGCCAAATCGCTCATATCTGACACCTTTTTATTTTTTGGACTTACGGTTACCGAGATAGCGATTAAAAATATTATTAAGAGGTCTTGTGTAACTTTGGCACCCATTAAGATAGAAATTTCTAATATGTTTCAAAATGCTGCTAGAACGCCAAATCGCTCATATCTGACACCTTTTTATTTTTTGGACTTACGGTTACCGAGATAGCGATTAAAAATATTATTAAGAGGTCTTGTGTAACTTTGGCACCCATTAAGATAGAAATTTCTAATATGTTTCAAAATGCTGCTAGAACGCCAAATCGCTCATATCTGACACCTTTTTATTTTTTGGACTTACGGTTACCGAGATAGCGATTAAAAATATTATTAAGAGGTCTTGTGTAACTTTGGCACCCATTAAGATAGAAATTTCTAATATGTTTCAAAATGCTGCTAGAACGCCAAATCGCTCATATCTGACACCTTTTTATTTTTTGGACTTACGGTTACCGAGATAGCGATTAAAAATATTATTAAGAGGTCTTGTGTAACTTTGGCACCCATTAAGATAGAAATTTCTAATATGTTTCAAAATGCTGCTAGAACGCCAAATCGCTCATATCTGACACCTTTTTATTTTTTGGACTTACGGTTACCGAGATAGCGATTAAAAATATTATTAAGAGGTCTTGTGTAACTTTGGCACCCATTAAGATAGAAATTTCTAATATGTTTCAAAATGCTGCTAGAACGCCAAATCGCTCATATCTGACACCTTTTTATTTTTTGGACTTACGGTTACCGAGATAGCGATTAAAAATATTATTAAGAGGTCTTGTGTAACTTTGGCACCCATTAAGATAGAAATTTCTAATATGTTTCAAAATGCTGCTAGAACGCCAAATCGCTCATATCTGACACCTTTTTATTTTTTGGACTTACGGTTACCGAGATAGCGATTAAAAATATTATTAAGAGGTCTTGTGTAACTTTGGCACCCATTAAGATAGAAATTTCTAATATGTTTCAAAATGCTGCTAGAACGCCAAATCGCTCATATCTGACACCTTTTTATTTTTTGGACTTACGGTTACCGAGATAGCGATTAAAAATATTATTAAGAGGTCTTGTGTAACTTTGGCACCCATTAAGATAGAAATTTCTAATATGTTTCAAAATGCTGCTAGAACGCCAAATCGCTCATATCTGACACCTTTTTATTTTTTGGACTTACGGTTACCGAGATAGCGATTAAAAATATTATTAAGAGGTCTTGTGTAACTTTGGCACCCATTAAGATAGAAATTTCTAATATGTTTCAAAATGCTGCTAGAACGCCAAATCGCTCATATCTGACACCTTTTTATTTTTTGGACTTACGGTTACCGAGATAGCGATTAAAAATATTATTAAGAGGTCTTGTGTAACTTTGGCACCCATTAAGATAGAAATTTCTAATATGTTTCAAAATGCTGCTAGAACGCCAAATCGCTCATATCTGACACCTTTTTATTTTTTGGACTTACGGTTACCGAGATAGCGATTAAAAATATTATTAAGAGGTCTTGTGTAACTTTGGCACCCATTAAGATAGAAATTTCTAATATGTTTCAAAATGCTGCTAGAACGCCAAATCGCTCATATCTGACACCTTTTTATTTTTTGGACTTACGGTTACCGAGATAGCGATTAAAAATATTATTAAGAGGTCTTGTGTAACTTTGGCACCCATTAAGATAGAAATTTCTAATATGTTTCAAAATGCTGCTAGAACGCCAAATCGCTCATATCTGACACCTTTTTATTTTTTGGACTTACGGTTACCGAGATAGCGATTAAAAATATTATTAAGAGGTCTTGTGTAACTTTGGCACCCATTAAGATAGAAATTTCTAATATGTTTCAAAATGCTGCTAGAACGCCAAATCGCTCATATCTGACACCTTTTTATTTTTTGGACTTACGGTTACCGAGATAGCGATTAAAAATATTATTAAGAGGTCTTGTGTAACTTTGGCACCCATTAAGATAGAAATTTCTAATATGTTTCAAAATGCTGCTAGAACGCCAAATCGCTCATATCTGACACCTTTTTATTTTTTGGACTTACGGTTACCGAGATAGCGATTAAAAATATTATTAAGAGGTCTTG
>JASERS010000093.1:0-25498 GCA_036711965.1 Onthophagus sagittarius | reverse complement strand
TAAAAATATTATTAAGAGGTCTTGTGTAACTTTGGCACCCGTTAAGATAGAAATTTCTAATATGTTTCAAAATGCTGCTAGAACGCCAAATCGCTCATATCTGACACCTTTTTATTTTTTGGACTTACGGTTACCGAGATAGCGATTAAAAATATTATTAAGAGGTCTTGTGTAACTTTGGCACCCGTTAAGATAGAAATTTCTAATATGTTTCAAAATGCTGCTAGAACGCCAAATCGCTCATATCTGACACCTTTTTATTTTTTGGACTTACGGTTACCGAGATAGCGATTAAAAATATTATTAAGAGGTCTTGTGTAACTTTGGCACCCGTTAAGATAGAAATTTCTAATATGTTTCAAAATGCTGCTAGAACGCCAAATCGCTCATATCTGACACCTTTTTATTTTTTGGACTTACGGTTACCGAGATAGCGATTAAAAATATTATTAAGAGGTCTTGTGTAACTTTGGCACCCGTTAAGATAGAAATTTCTAATATGTTTCAAAATGCTGCTAGAACGCCAAATCGCTCATATCTGACACCTTTTTTATTTTTTGGACTTACGGTTACCGAGATAGCGATTAAAAATATTATTAAGAGGTCTTGTGTAACTTTGGCACCCGTTAAGATAGAAATTTCTAATATGTTTCAAAATGCTGCTAGAACGCCAAATCGCTCATATCTGACACCTTTTTATTTTTTGGACTTACGGTTACCGAGATAGCGATTAAAAATATTATTAAGAGGTCTTGTGTAACTTTGGCACCCGTTAAGATAGAAATTTCTAATATGTTTCAAAATGCTGCTAGAACGCCAAATCGCTCATATCTGACACCTTTTTATTTTTTGGACTTACGGTTACCGAGATAGCGATTAAAAATATTATTAAGAGGTCTTGTGTAACTTTGGCACCCGTTAAGATAGAAATTTCTAATATGTTTCAAAATGCTGCTAGAACGCCAAATCGCTCATATCTGACACCTTTTTATTTTTTGGACTTACGGTTACCGAGATAGCGATTAAAAATATTATTAAGAGGTCTTGTGTAACTTTGGCACCCGTTAAGATAGAAATTTCTAATATGTTTCAAAATGCTGCTAGAACGCCAAATCGCTCATATCTGACACCTTTTTATTTTTTGGACTTACGGTTACCGAGATAGCGATTAAAAATATTATTAAGAGGTCTTGTGTAACTTTGGCACCCGTTAAGATAGAAATTTCTAATATGTTTCAAAATGCTGCTAGAACGCCAAATCGCTCATATCTGACACCTTTTTATTTTTTGGACTTACGGTTACCGAGATAGCGATTAAAAATATTATTAAGAGGTCTTGTGTAACTTTGGCACCCGTTAAGATAGAAATTTCTAATATGTTTCAAATGCTGCTAGAACGCCAAATCGCTCATATCTGACACCTTTTTATTTTTTGGACTTACGGTTACCGAGATAGCGATTAAAAATATTATTAAGAGGTCTTGTGTAACTTTGGCACCCGTTAAGATAGAAATTTCTAATATGTTTCAAAATGCTGCTAGAACGCCAAATCGCTCATATCTGACACCTTTTTATTTTTTGGACTTACGGTTACCGAGATAGCGATTAAAAATATTATTAAGAGGTCTTGTGTAACTTTGGCACCCGTTAAGATAGAAATTTCTAATATGTTTCAAAATGCTGCTAGAACGCCAAATCGCTCATATCTGACACCTTTTTATTTTTTGGACTTACGGTTACCGAGATAGCGATTAAAAATATTATTAAGAGGTCTTGTGTAACTTTGGCACCCGTTAAGATAGAAATTTCTAATATGTTTCAAAATGCTGCTAGAACGCCAAATCGCTCATATCTGACACCTTTTTATTTTTTGGACTTACGGTTACCGAGATAGCGATTAAAAATATTATTAAGAGGTCTTGTGTAACTTTGGCACCCGTTAAGATAGAAATTTCTAATATGTTTCAAAATGCTGCTAGAACGCCAAATCGCTCATATCTGACACCTTTTTATTTTTTGGACTTACGGTTACCGAGATAGCGATTAAAAATATTATTAAGAGGTCTTGTGTAACTTTGGCACCCGTTAAGATAGAAATTTCTAATATGTTTCAAAATGCTGCTAGAACGCCAAATCGCTCATATCTGACACCTTTTTATTTTTTGGACTTACGGTTACCGAGATAGCGATTAAAAATATTATTAAGAGGTCTTGTGTAACTTTGGCACCCGTTAAGATAGAAATTTCTAATATGTTTCAAAATGCTGCTAGAACGCCAAATCGCTCATATCTGACACCTTTTTATTTTTTGGACTTACGGTTACCGAGATAGCGATTAAAAATATTATTAAGAGGTCTTGTGTAACTTTGGCACCCGTTAAGATAGAAATTTCTAATATGTTTCAAAATGCTGCTAGAACGCCAAATCGCTCATATCTGACACCTTTTTATTTTTTGGACTTACGGTTACCGAGATAGCGATTAAAAATATTATTAAGAGGTCTTGTGTAACTTTGGCACCCGTTAAGATAGAAATTTCTAATATGTTTCAAAATGCTGCTAGAACGCCAAATCGCTCATATCTGACACCTTTTTATTTTTTGGACTTACGGTTACCGAGATAGCGATTAAAAATATTATTAAGAGGTCTTGTGTAACTTTGGCACCCGTTAAGATAGAAATTTCTAATATGTTTCAAAATGCTGCTAGAACGCCAAATCGCTCATATCTGACACCTTTTTATTTTTTGGACTTACGGTTACCGAGATAGCGATTAAAAATATTATTAAGAGGTCTTGTGTAACTTTGGCACCCGTTAAGATAGAAATTTCTAATATGTTTCAAAATGCTGCTAGAACGCCAAATCGCTCATATCTGACACCTTTTTATTTTTTGGACTTACGGTTACCGAGATAGCGATTAAAAATATTATTAAGAGGTCTTGTGTAACTTTGGCACCCGTTAAGATAGAAATTTCTAATATGTTTCAAAATGCTGCTAGAACGCCAAATCGCTCATATCTGACACCTTTTTATTTTTTGGACTTACGGTTACCGAGATAGCGATTAAAAATATTATTAAGAGGTCTTGTGTAACTTTGGCACCCGTTAAGATAGAAATTTCTAATATGTTTCAAAATGCTGCTAGAACGCCAAATCGCTCATATCTGACACCTTTTTATTTTTTGGACTTACGGTTACCGAGATAGCGATTAAAAATATTATTAAGAGGTCTTGTGTAACTTTGGCACCCGTTAAGATAGAAATTTCTAATATGTTTCAAAATGCTGCTAGAACGCCAAATCGCTCATATCTGACACCTTTTTATTTTTTGGACTTACGGTTACCGAGATAGCGATTAAAAATATTATTAAGAGGTCTTGTGTAACTTTGGCACCCGTTAAGATAGAAATTTCTAATATGTTTCAAAATGCTGCTAGAACGCCAAATCGCTCATATCTGACACCTTTTTATTTTTTGGACTTACGGTTACCGAGATAGCGATTAAAAATATTATTAAGAGGTCTTGTGTAACTTTGGCACCCGTTAAGATAGAAATTTCTAATATGTTTCAAAATGCTGCTAGAACGCCAAATCGCTCATATCTGACACCTTTTTATTTTTTGGACTTACGGTTACCGAGATAGCGATTAAAAATATTATTAAGAGGTCTTGTGTAACTTTGGCACCCGTTAAGATAGAAATTTCTAATATGTTTCAAAATGCTGCTAGAACGCCAAATCGCTCATATCTGACACCTTTTTATTTTTTGGACTTACGGTTACCGAGATAGCGATTAAAAATATTATTAAGAGGTCTTGTGTAACTTTGGCACCCGTTAAGATAGAAATTTCTAATATGTTTCAAAATGCTGCTAGAACGCCAAATCGCTCATATCTGACACCTTTTTATTTTTTGGACTTACGGTTACCGAGATAGCGATTAAAAATATTATTAAGAGGTCTTGTGTAACTTTGGCACCCGTTAAGATAGAAATTTCTAATATGTTTCAAAATGCTGCTAGAACGCCAAATCGCTCATATCTGACACCTTTTTATTTTTTGGACTTACGGTTACCGAGATAGCGATTAAAAATATTATTAAGAGGTCTTGTGTAACTTTGGCACCCGTTAAGATAGAAATTTCTAATATGTTTCAAAATGCTGCTAGAACGCCAAATCGCTCATATCTGACACCTTTTTATTTTTTGGACTTACGGTTACCGAGATAGCGATTAAAAATATTATTAAGAGGTCTTGTGTAACTTTGGCACCCGTTAAGATAGAAATTTCTAATATGTTTCAAAATGCTGCTAGAACGCCAAATCGCTCATATCTGACACCTTTTTATTTTTTGGACTTACGGTTACCGAGATAGCGATTAAAAATATTATTAAGAGGTCTTGTGTAACTTTGGCACCCGTTAAGATAGAAATTTCTAATATGTTTCAAAATGCTGCTAGAACGCCAAATCGCTCATATCTGACACCTTTTTATTTTTTGGACTTACGGTTACCGAGATAGCGATTAAAAATATTATTAAGAGGTCTTGTGTAACTTTGGCACCCGTTAAGATAGAAATTTCTAATATGTTTCAAAATGCTGCTAGAACGCCAAATCGCTCATATCTGACACCTTTTTATTTTTTGGACTTACGGTTACCGAGATAGCGATTAAAAATATTATTAAGAGGTCTTGTGTAACTTTGGCACCCGTTAAGATAGAAATTTCTAATATGTTTCAAAATGCTGCTAGAACGCCAAATCGCTCATATCTGACACCTTTTTATTTTTTGGACTTACGGTTACCGAGATAGCGATTAAAAATATTATTAAGAGGTCTTGTGTAACTTTGGCACCCGTTAAGATAGAAATTTCTAATATGTTTCAAAATGCTGCTAGAACGCCAAATCGCTCATATCTGACACCTTTTTATTTTTTGGACTTACGGTTACCGAGATAGCGATTAAAAATATTATTAAGAGGTCTTGTGTAACTTTGGCACCCGTTAAGATAGAAATTTCTAATATGTTTCAAAATGCTGCTAGAACGCCAAATCGCTCATATCTGACACCTTTTTATTTTTTGGACTTACGGTTACCGAGATAGCGATTAAAAATATTATTAAGAGGTCTTGTGTAACTTTGGCACCCGTTAAGATAGAAATTTCTAATATGTTTCAAAATGCTGCTAGAACGCCAAATCGCTCATATCTGACACCTTTTTATTTTTTGGACTTACGGTTACCGAGATAGCGATTAAAAATATTATTAAGAGGTCTTGTGTAACTTTGGCACCCGTTAAGATAGAAATTTCTAATATGTTTCAAAATGCTGCTAGAACGCCAAATCGCTCATATCTGACACCTTTTTATTTTTGGACTTACGGTTACCGAGATAGCGATTAAAAATATTATTAAGAGGTCTTGTGTAACTTTGGCACCCGTTAAGATAGAAATTTCTAATATGTTTCAAAATGCTGCTAGAACGCCAAATCGCTCATATCTGACACCTTTTTATTTTTTGGACTTACGGTTACCGAGATAGCGATTAAAAATATTATTAAGAGGTCTTGTGTAACTTTGGCACCCGTTAAGATAGAAATTTCTAATATGTTTCAAAATGCTGCTAGAACGCCAAATCGCTCATATCTGACACCTTTTTATTTTTTGGACTTACGGTTACCGAGATAGCGATTAAAAATATTATTAAGAGGTCTTGTGTAACTTTGGCACCCGTTAAGATAGAAATTTCTAATATGTTTCAAAATGCTGCTAGAACGCCAAATCGCTCATATCTGACACCTTTTTATTTTTTGGACTTACGGTTACCGAGATAGCGATTAAAAATATTATTAAGAGGTCTTGTGTAACTTTGGTACCCGTTAAGATAGAAATTTCTAATATGTTTCAAAATGCTGCTAGAACGCCAAATCGCTCATATCTGACACCTTTTTATTTTTTGGACTTACGGTTACCGAGATAGCGATTAAAAATATTATTAAGAGGTCTTGTGTAACTTTGGCACCCGTTAAGATAGAAATTTCTAATATGTTTCAAAATGCTGCTAGAACGCCAAATCGCTCATATCTGACACCTTTTTATTTTTTGGACTTACGGTTACCGAGATAGCGATTAAAAATATTATTAAGAGGTCTTGTGTAACTTTGGCACCCGTTAAGATAGAAATTTCTAATATGTTTCAAAATGCTGCTAGAACGCCAAATCGCTCATATCTGACACCTTTTTATTTTTTGGACTTACGGTTACCGAGATAGCGATTAAAAATATTATTAAGAGGTCTTGTGTAACTTTGGCACCCGTTAAGATAGAAATTTCTAATATGTTTCAAAATGCTGCTAGAACGCCAAATCGCTCATATCTGACACCTTTTTATTTTTTGGACTTACGGTTACCGAGATAGCGATTAAAAATATTATTAAGAGGTCTTGTGTAACTTTGGCACCCGTTAAGATAGAAATTTCTAATATGTTTCAAAATGCTGCTAGAACGCCAAATCGCTCATATCTGACACCTTTTTATTTTTTGGACTTACGGTTACCGAGATAGCGATTAAAAATATTATTAAGAGGTCTTGTGTAACTTTGGCACCCGTTAAGATAGAAATTTCTAATATGTTTCAAAATGCTGCTAGAACGCCAAATCGCTCATATCTGACACCTTTTTATTTTTTGGACTTACGGTTACCGAGATAGCGATTAAAAATATTATTAAGAGGTCTTGTGTAACTTTGGCACCCGTTAAGATAGAAATTTCTAATATGTTTCAAAATGCTGCTAGAACGCCAAATCGCTCATATCTGACACCTTTTTATTTTTTGGACTTACGGTTACCGAGATAGCGATTAAAAATATTATTAAGAGGTCTTGTGTAACTTTGGCACCCGTTAAGATAGAAATTTCTAATATGTTTCAAAATGCTGCTAGAACGCCAAATCGCTCATATCTGACACCTTTTTATTTTTTGGACTTACGGTTACCGAGATAGCGATTAAAAATATTATTAAGAGGTCTTGTGTAACTTTGGCACCCGTTAAGATAGAAATTTCTAATATGTTTCAAAATGCTGCTAGAACGCCAAATCGCTCATATCTGACACCTTTTTATTTTTTGGACTTACGGTTACCGAGATAGCGATTAAAAATATTATTAAGAGGTCTTGTGTAACTTTGGCACCCGTTAAGATAGAAATTTCTAATATGTTTCAAAATGCTGCTAGAACGCCAAATCGCTCATATCTGACACCTTTTTATTTTTTGGACTTACGGTTACCGAGATAGCGATTAAAAATATTATTAAGAGGTCTTGTGTAACTTTGGTACCCGTTAAGATAGAAATTTCTAATATGTTTCAAAATGCTGCTAGAACGCCAAATCGCTCATATCTGACACCTTTTTATTTTTTGGACTTACGGTTACCGAGATAGCGATTAAAAATATTATTAAGAGGTCTTGTGTAACTTTGGCACCCGTTAAGATAGAAATTTCTAATATGTTTCAAAATGCTGCTAGAACGCCAAATCGCTCATATCTGACACCTTTTTATTTTTTGGACTTACGGTTACCGAGATAGCGATTAAAAATATTATTAAGAGGTCTTGTGTAACTTTGGCACCCGTTAAGATAGAAATTTCTAATATGTTTCAAAATGCTGCTAGAACGCCAAATCGCTCATATCTGACACCTTTTTATTTTTTGGACTTACGGTTACCGAGATAGCGATTAAAAATATTATTAAGAGGTCTTGTGTAACTTTGGCACCCGTTAAGATAGAAATTTCTAATATGTTTCAAAATGCTGCTAGAACGCCAAATCGCTCATATCTGACACCTTTTTATTTTTTGGACTTACGGTTACCGAGATAGCGATTAAAAATATTATTAAGAGGTCTTGTGTAACTTTGGCACCCGTTAAGATAGAAATTTCTAATATGTTTCAAAATGCTGCTAGAACGCCAAATCGCTCATATCTGACACCTTTTTATTTTTTGGACTTACGGTTACCGAGATAGCGATTAAAAATATTATTAAGAGGTCTTGTGTAACTTTGGCACCCGTTAAGATAGAAATTTCTAATATGTTTCAAAATGCTGCTAGAACGCCAAATCGCTCATATCTGACACCTTTTTATTTTTTGGACTTACGGTTACCGAGATAGCGATTAAAAATATTATTAAGAGGTCTTGTGTAACTTTGGCACCCGTTAAGATAGAAATTTCTAATATGTTTCAAAATGCTGCTAGAACGCCAAATCGCTCATATCTGACACCTTTTTATTTTTTGGACTTACGGTTACCGAGATAGCGATTAAAAATATTATTAAGAGGTCTTGTGTAACTTTGGCACCCGTTAAGATAGAAATTTCTAATATGTTTCAAAATGCTGCTAGAACGCCAAATCGCTCATATCTGACACCTTTTTATTTTTTGGACTTACGGTTACCGAGATAGCGATTAAAAATATTATTAAGAGGTCTTGTGTAACTTTGGCACCCATTAAGATAGAAATTTCTAATATGTTTCAAAATGCTGCTAGAACGCCAAATCGCTCATATCTGACACCTTTTTATTTTTTGGACTTACGGTTGCCGAGATAGCGATTAAAAATATTATTAAGAGGTCTTGTGTAACTTTGGCACCCGTTAAGATAGAAATTTCTAATATGTTTCAAAATGCTGCTAGAACGCCAAATCGCTCATATCTGACACCTTTTTATTTTTTGGACTTACGGTTACCGAGATAGCGATTAAAAATATTATTAAGAGGTCTTGTGTAACTTTGGTACCCGTTAAGATAGAAATTTCTAATATGTTTCAAAATGCTGCTAGAACGCCAAATCGCTCATATCTGACACCTTTTTATTTTTTGGACTTACGGTTACCGAGATAGCGATTAAAAATATTATTAAGAGGTCTTGTGTAACTTTGGCACCCGTTAAGATAGAAATTTCTAATATGTTTCAAAATGCTGCTAGAACGCCAAATCGCTCATATCTGACACCTTTTTATTTTTTGGACTTACGGTTACCGAGATAGCGATTAAAAATATTATTAAGAGGTCTTGTGTAACTTTGGCACCCGTTAAGATAGAAATTTCTAATATGTTTCAAAATGCTGCTAGAACGCCAAATCGCTTATATCTGACACCTTTTTATTTTTTGGACTTACGGTTACCGAGATAGCGATTAAAAATATTATTAAGAGGTCTTGTGTAACTTTGGTACCCGTTAAGATAGAAATTTCTAATATGTTTCAAAATGCTGCTAGAACGCCAAATCGCTCATATCTGACACCTTTTTATTTTTTGGACTTACGGTTACCGAGATAGCGATTAAATATATTATTAAGAGGTCTTGTGTAACTTTGGCACCCGTTAAGATAGAAATTTCTAATATGTTTCAAAATGCTGCTAGAACGCCAAATCGCTCATATCTGACACCTTTTTATTTTTTGGACTTACGGTTACCGAGATAGCGATTAAAAATATTATTAAGAGGTCTTGTGTAACTTTGGCACCCGTTAAGATAGAAATTTCTAATATGTTTCAAAATGCTGCTAGAACGCCAAATCGCTCATATCTGACACCTTTTTATTTTTTGGACTTACGGTTACCGAGATAGCGATTAAAAATATTATTAAGAGGTCTTGTGTAACTTTGGCACCCGTTAAGATAGAAATTTCTAATATGTTTCAAAATGCTGCTAGAACGCCAAATCGCTCATATCTGACACCTTTTTATTTTTTGGACTTACGGTTACCGAGATAGCGATTAAAAATATTATTAAGAGGTCTTGTGTAACTTTGGCACCCGTTAAGATAGAAATTTCTAATATGTTTCAAAATGCTGCTAGAACGCCAAATCGCTCATATCTGACACCTTTTTATTTTTTGGACTTACGGTTACCGAGATAGCGATTAAAAATATTATTAAGAGGTCTTGTGTAACTTTGGCACCCGTTAAGATAGAAATTTCTAATATGTTTCAAAATGCTGCTAGAACGCCAAATCGCTCATATCTGACACCTTTTTATTTTTTGGACTTACGGTTACCGAGATAGCGATTAAAAATATTATTAAGAGGTCTTGTGTAACTTTGGCACCCGTTAAGATAGAAATTTCTAATATGTTTCAAAATGCTGCTAGAACGCCAAATCGCTCATATCTGACACCTTTTTATTTTTTGGACTTACGGTTACCGAGATAGCGATTAAAAATATTATTAAGAGGTCTTGTGTAACTTTGGCACCCGTTAAGATAGAAATTTCTAATATGTTTCAAAATGCTGCTAGAACGCCAAATCGCTCATATCTGACACCTTTTTATTTTTTGGACTTACGGTTACCGAGATAGCGATTAAAAATATTATTAAGAGGTCTTGTGTAACTTTGGCACCCGTTAAGATAGAAATTTCTAATATGTTTCAAAATGCTGCTAGAACGCCCAATCGCTCATATCTGACACCTTTTTATTTTTTGGACTTACGGTTACCGAGATAGCGATTAAAAATATTATTAAGAGGTCTTGTGTAACTTTGGCACCCGTTAAGATAGAAATTGCTAATATGTTTCAAAATGCTGCTAGAACGCCAAATCGCTCATATCTGACACCTTTTTATTTTTTGGACTTACGGTTACCGAGATAGCGATTAAAAATATTATTATGAGGTCTTGTGTAACTTTGGCACCCGTTAAGATAGAAATTTCTAATATGTTTCAAAATGCTGCTAGAACGCCAAATCGCTCATATCTGACACCTTTTTATTTTTTGGACTTACGGTTACCGAGATAGCGATTAAAAATATTATTAAGAGGTCTTGTGTAACTTTGGCACCCGTTAAGATAGAAATTTCTAATATGTTTCAAAATGCTGCTAGAACGCCAAATCGCTCATATCTGACACCTTTTTATTTTTTGGACTTACGGTTACCGAGATAGCGATTAAAAATATTATTAAGAGGTCTTGTGTAACTTTGGCACCCGTTAAGATAGAAATTTCTAATATGTTTCAAAATGCTGCTAGAACGCCAAATCGCTCATATCTGACACCTTTTTATTTTTTGGACTTACGGTTACCGAGATAGCGATTAAAAATATTATTAAGAGGTCTTGTGTAACTTTGGCACCCGTTAAGATAGAAATTTCTAATATGTTTCAAAATGCTGCTAGAAGGCCAAATCGCTCATATCTGACACCTTTTTATTTTTTGGACTTACGGTTACCGAGATAGCGATTAAAAATGTTATTAAGAGGTCTTGTGTAACTTTGGCACCCGTTAAGATAGAAATTTCTAATATGTTTCAAAATGCTGCTAGAACGCCAAATCGCTCATATCTGACACCTTTTTATTTTTTGGACTTACGGTTACCGAGATAGCGATTAAAAATATTATTAAGAGGTCTTGTGTAACTTTGGCACCCGTTAAGATAGAAATTTCTAATATGTTTCAAAATGCTGCTAGAACGCCAAATCGCTCATATCTGACACCTTTTTATTTTTTGGACTTACGGTTACCGAGATAGCGATTAAAAATATTATTAAGAGGTCTTGTGTAACTTTGGCACCCGTTAAGATAGAAATTTCTAATATGTTTCAAAATGCTGCTAGAACGCCAAATCGCTCATATCTGACACCTTTTTATTTTTTGGACTTACGGTTACCGAGATAGCGATTAAAAATATTATTAAGAGGTCTTGTGTAACTTTGGCACCCGTTAAGATAGAAATTTCTAATATGTTTCAAAATGCTGCTAGAACGCCAAATCGCTCATATCTGACACCTTTTTATTTTTTGGACTTACGGTTACCGAGATAGCGATTAAAAATATTATTAAGAGGTCTTGTGTAACTTTGGCACCCGTTAAGATAGAAATTTCTAATATGTTTCAAAATGCTGCTAGAACGCCAAATCGCTCATATCTGACACCTTTTTATTTTTTGGACTTACGGTTACCGAGATAGCGATTAAAAATATTATTAAGAGGTCTTGTGTAACTTTGGCACCCGTTAAGATAGAAATTTCTAATATGTTTCAAAATGCTGCTAGAACGCCAAATCGCTCATATCTGACACCTTTTTATTTTTTGGACTTACGGTTACCGAGATAGCGATTAAAAATATTATTAAGAGGTCTTGTGTAACTTTGGCACCCGTTAAGATAGAAATTTCTAATATGTTTCAAAATGCTGCTAGAACGCCAAATCGCTCATATCTGACACCTTTTTATTTTTTGGACTTACGGTTACCGAGATAGCGATTAAAAATATTATTAAGAGGTCTTGTGTAACTTTGGCACCCGTTAAGATAGAAATTTCTAATATGTTTCAAAATGCTGCTAGAACGCCAAATCGCTCATATCTGACACCTTTTTATTTTTTGGACTTACGGTTACCGAGATAGCGATTAAAAATATTATTAAGAGGTCTTGTGTAACTTTGGCACCCGTTAAGATAGAAATTTCTAATATGTTTCAAAATGCTGCTAGAACGCCAAATCGCTCATATCTGACACCTTTTTATTTTTTGGACTTACGGTTACCCGAGATAGCGATTAAAAATATTATTAAGAGGTCTTGTGTAACTTTGGCACCCGTTAAGATAGAAATTTCTAATATGTTTCAAAATGCTGCTAGAACGCCAAATCGCTCATATCTGACACCTTTTTATTTTTTGGACTTACGGTTACCGAGATAGCGATTAAAAATATTATTAAGAGGTCTTGTGTAACTTTGGCACCCGTTAAGATAGAAATTTCTAATATGTTTCAAAATGCTGCTAGAACGCCAAATCGCTCATATCTGACACCTTTTTATTTTTTGGACTTACGGTTACCGAGATAGCGATTAAAAATATTATTAAGAGGTCTTGTGTAACTTTGGCACCCGTTAAGATAGAAATTTCTAATATGTTTCAAAATGCTGCTAGAACGCCAAATCGCTCATATCTGACACCTTTTTA
Source organism: Onthophagus sagittarius (assembly GCA_036711965.1). Taxonomy (NCBI): domain Eukaryota; kingdom Metazoa; phylum Arthropoda; class Insecta; order Coleoptera; family Scarabaeidae; genus Onthophagus; species Onthophagus sagittarius. The sequence goes on along the minus strand of JASERS010000093.1, from coordinate 12,536 downwards.
TTTTTTGGACTTACGGTTACCGAGATAGCGATTAAAAATATTATTAAGAGGTCTTGTGTAACTTTGGCACCCGTTAAGATAGAAATTTCTAATATGTTTCAAAATGCTGCTAGAACGCCAAATCGCTCATATCTGACACCTTTTTATTTTTTGGACTTACGGTTACCGAGATAGCGATTAAAAATATTATTAAGAGGTCTTGTGTAACTTTGGCACCCGTTAAGATAGAAATTTCTAATATGTTTCAAAATGCTGCTAGAACGCCAAATCGCTCATATCTGACACCTTTTTATTTTTTGGACTTACGGTTACCGAGATAGCGATTAAAAATATTATTAAGAGGTCTTGTGTAACTTTGGCACCCGTTAAGATAGAAATTTCTAATATGTTTCAAAATGCTGCTAGAACGCCAAATCGCTCATATCTGACACCTTTTTATTTTTTGGACTTACGGTTACCGAGATAGCGATTAAAAATATTATTAAGAGGTCTTGTGTAACTTTGGCACCCGTTAAGATAGAAATTTCTAATATGTTTCAAAATGCTGCTAGAACGCCAAATCGCTCATATCTGACACCTTTTTATTTTTTGGACTTACGGTTACCGAGATAGCGATTAAAAATATTATTAAGAGGTCTTGTGTAACTTTGGCACCCGTTAAGATAGAAATTTCTAATATGTTTCAAAATGCTGCTAGAACGCCAAATCGCTCATATCTGACACCTTTTTATTTTTTGGACTTACGGTTACCGAGATAGCGATTAAAAATATTATTAAGAGGTCTTGTGTAACTTTGGCACCCGTTAAGATAGAAATTTCTAATATGTTTCAAAATGCTGCTAGAACGCCAAATCGCTCATATCTGACACCTTTTTATTTTTTGGACTTACGGTTACCGAGATAGCGATTAAAAATATTATTAAGAGGTCTTGTGTAACTTTGGCACCCGTTAAGATAGAAATTTCTAATATGTTTCAAAATGCTGCTAGAACGCCAAATCGCTCATATCTGACACCTTTTTATTTTTTGGACTTACGGTTACCGAGATAGCGATTAAAAATATTATTAAGAGGTCTTGTGTAACTTTGGCACCCGTTAAGATAGAAATTTCTAATATGTTTCAAAATGCTGCTAGAACGCCAAATCGCTCATATCTGACACCTTTTTATTTTTTGGACTTACGGTTACCGAGATAGCGATTAAAAATATTATTAAGAGGTCTTGTGTAACTTTGGCACCCGTTAAGATAGAAATTTCTAATATGTTTCAAAATGCTGCTAGAACGCCAAATCGCTCATATCTGACACCTTTTTATTTTTTGGACTTACGGTTACCGAGATAGCGATTAAAAATATTATTAAGAGGTCTTGTGTAACTTTGGCACCCGTTAAGATAGAAATTTCTAATATGTTTCAAAATGCTGCTAGAACGCCAAATCGCTCATATCTGACACCTTTTTATTTTTTGGACTTACGGTTACCGAGATAGCGATTAAAAATATTATTAAGAGGTCTTGTGTAACTTTGGCACCCGTTAAGATAGAAATTTCTAATATGTTTCAAAATGCTGCTAGAACGCCAAATCGCTCATATCTGACACCTTTTTATTTTTTGGACTTACGGTTACCGAGATAGCGATTAAAAATATTATTAAGAGGTCTTGTGTAACTTTGGCACCCGTTAAGATAGAAATTTCTAATATGTTTCAAAATGCTGCTAGAACGCCAAATCGCTCATATCTGACACCTTTTTATTTTTTGGACTTACGGTTACCGAGATAGCGATTAAAAATATTATTAAGAGGTCTTGTGTAACTTTGGCACCCGTTAAGATAGAAATTTCTAATATGTTTCAAAATGCTGCTAGAACGCCAAATCGCTCATATCTGACACCTTTTTATTTTTTGGACTTACGGTTACCGAGATAGCGATTAAAAATATTATTAAGAGGTCTTGTGTAACTTTGGCACCCGTTAAGATAGAAATTTCTAATATGTTTCAAAATGCTGCTAGAACGCCAAATCGCTCATATCTGACACCTTTTTATTTTTTGGACTTACGGTTACCGAGATAGCGATTAAAAATATTATTAAGAGGTCTTGTGTAACGCACCCGTTAAGATAGAAATTTCTAATATGTTTCAAAATGCTGCTAGAACGCCAAATCGCTCATATCTGACACCTTTTTATTTTTTGGACTTACGGTTACCGAGATAGCGATTAAAAATATTATTAAGAGGTCTTGTGTAACTTTGGCACCCGTTAAGATAGAAATTTCTAATATGTTTCAAAATGCTGCTAGAACGCCAAATCGCTCATATCTGACACCTTTTTATTTTTTGGACTTACGGTTACCGAGATAGCGATTAAAAATATTATTAAGAGGTCTTGTGTAACTTTGGCACCCGTTAAGATAGAAATTTCTAATATGTTTCAAAATGCTGCTAGAACGCCAAATCGCTCATATCTGACACCTTTTTATTTTTTGGACTTACGGTTACCGAGATAGCGATTAAAAATATTATTAAGAGGTCTTGTGTAACTTTGGCACCCGTTAAGATAGAAATTTCTAATATGTTTCAAAATGCTGCTAGAACGCCAAATCGCTCATATCTGACACCTTTTTATTTTTTGGACTTACGGTTACCGAGATAGCGATTAAAAATATTATTAAGAGGTCTTGTGTAACTTTGGCACCCGTTAAGATAGAAATTTCTAATATGTTTCAAAATGCTGCTAGAACGCCAAATCGCTCATATCTGACACCTTTTTATTTTTTGGACTTACGGTTACCGAGATAGCGATTAAAAATATTATTAAGAGGTCTTGTGTAACTTTGGCACCCGTTAAGATAGAAATTTCTAATATGTTTCAAAATGCTGCTAGAACGCCAAATCGCTCATATCTGACACCTTTTTATTTTTTGGACTTACGGTTACCGAGATAGCGATTAAAAATATTATTAAGAGGTCTTGTGTAACTTTGGCACCCGTTAAGATAGAAATTTCTAATATGTTTCAAAATGCTGCTAGAACGCCAAATCGCTCATATCTGACACCTTTTTATTTTTTGGACTTACGGTTACCGAGATAGCGATTAAAAATATTATTAAGAGGTCTTGTGTAACTTTGGCACCCGTTAAGATAGAAATTTCTAATATGTTTCAAAATGCTGCTAGAACGCCAAATCGCTCATATCTGACACCTTTTTATTTTTTGGACTTACGGTTACCGAGATAGCGATTAAAAATATTATTAAGAGGTCTTGTGTAACTTTGGCACCCGTTAAGATAGAAATTTCTAATATGTTTCAAAATGCTGCTAGAACGCCAAATCGCTCATATCTGACACCTTTTTATTTTTTGGACTTACGGTTACCGAGATAGCGATTAAAAATATTATTAAGAGGTCTTGTGTAACTTTGGCACCCGTTAAGATAGAAATTTCTAATATGTTTCAAAATGCTGCTAGAACGCCAAATCGCTCATATCTGACACCTTTTTATTTTTTGGACTTACGGTTACCGAGATAGCGATTAAAAATATTATTAAGAGGTCTTGTGTAACTTTGGCACCCGTTAAGATAGAAATTTCTAATATGTTTCAAAATGCTGCTAGAACGCCAAATCGCTCATATCTGACACCTTTTTATTTTTTGGACTTACGGTTACCGAGATAGCGATTAAAAATATTATTAAGAGGTCTTGTGTAACTTTGGCACCCGTTAAGATAGAAATTTCTAATATGTTTCAAAATGCTGCTAGAACGCCAAATCGCTCATATCTGACACCTTTTTATTTTTTGGACTTACGGTTACCGAGATAGCGATTAAAAATATTATTAAGAGGTCTTGTGTAACTTTGGCACCCGTTAAGATAGAAATTTCTAATATGTTTCAAAATGCTGCTAGAACGCCAAATCGCTCATATCTGACACCTTTTTATTTTTTGGACTTACGGTTACCGAGATAGCGATTAAAAATATTATTAAGAGGTCTTGTGTAACTTTGGCACCCGTTAAGATAGAAATTTCTAATATGTTTCAAAATGCTGCTAGAACGCCAAATCGCTCATATCTGACACCTTTTTATTTTTTGGACTTACGGTTACCGAGATAGCGATTAAAAATATTATTAAGAGGTCTTGTGTAACTTTGGCACCCGTTAAGATAGAAATTTCTAATATGTTTCAAAATGCTGCTAGAACGCCAAATCGCTCATATCTGACACCTTTTTATTTTTTGGACTTACGGTTACCGAGATAGCGATTAAAAATATTATTAAGAGGTCTTGTGTAACTTTGGCACCCGTTAAGATAGAAATTTCTAATATGTTTCAAAATGCTGCTAGAACGCCAAATCGCTCATATCTGACACCTTTTTATTTTTTGGACTTACGGTTACCGAGATAGCGATTAAAAATATTATTAAGAGGTCTTGTGTAACTTTGGCACCCGTTAAGATAGAAATTTCTAATATGTTTCAAAATGCTGCTAGAACGCCAAATCGCTCATATCTGACACCTTTTTATTTTTTGGACTTACGGTTACCGAGATAGCGATTAAAAATATTATTAAGAGGTCTTGTGTAACTTTGGCACCCGTTAAGATAGAAATTTCTAATATGTTTCAAAATGCTGCTAGAACGCCAAATCGCTCATATCTGACACCTTTTTATTTTTTGGACTTACGGTTACCGAGATAGCGATTAAAAATATTATTAAGAGGTCTTGTGTAACTTTGGCACCCGTTAAGATAGAAATTTCTAATATGTTTCAAAATGCTGCTAGAACGCCAAATCGCTCATATCTGACACCTTTTTATTTTTTGGACTTACGGTTACCGAGATAGCGATTAAAAATATTATTAAGAGGTCTTGTGTAACTTTGGCACCCGTTAAGATAGAAATTTCTAATATGTTTCAAAATGCTGCTAGAACGCCAAATCGCTCATATCTGACACCTTTTTATTTTTTGGACTTACGGTTACCGAGATAGCGATTAAAAATATTATTAAGAGGTCTTGTGTAACTTTGGCACCCGTTAAGATAGAAATTTCTAATATGTTTCAAAATGCTGCTAGAACGCCAAATCGCTCATATCTGACACCTTTTTATTTTTTGGACTTACGGTTACCGAGATAGCGATTAAAAATATTATTAAGAGGTCTTGTGTAACTTTGGCACCCGTTAAGATAGAAATTTCTAATATGTTTCAAAATGCTGCTAGAACGCCAAATCGCTCATATCTGACACCTTTTTATTTTTTGGACTTACGGTTACCGAGATAGCGATTAAAAATATTATTAAGAGGTCTTGTGTAACTTTGGCACCCGTTAAGATAGAAATTTCTAATATGTTTCAAAATGCTGCTAGAACGCCAAATCGCTCATATCTGACACCTTTTTATTTTTTGGACTTACGGTTACCGAGATAGCGATTAAAAATATTATTAAGAGGTCTTGTGTAACTTTGGCACCCGTTAAGATAGAAATTTCTAATATGTTTCAAAATGCTGCTAGAACGCCAAATCGCTCATATCTGACACCTTTTTATTTTTTGGACTTACGGTTACCGAGATAGCGATTAAAAATATTATTAAGAGGTCTTGTGTAACTTTGGCACCCGTTAAGATAGAAATTTCTAATATGTTTCAAAATGCTGCTAGAACGCCAAATCGCTCATATCTGACACCTTTTTATTTTTTGGACTTACGGTTACCGAGATAGCGATTAAAAATATTATTAAGAGGTCTTGTGTAACTTTGGCACCCGTTAAGATAGAAATTTCTAATATGTTTCAAAATGCTGCTAGAACGCCAAATCGCTCATATCTGACACCTTTTTATTTTTTGGACTTACGGTTACCGAGATAGCGATTAAAAATATTATTAAGAGGTCTTGTGTAACTTTGGCACCCGTTAAGATAGAAATTTCTAATATGTTTCAAAATGCTGCTAGAACGCCAAATCGCTCATATCTGACACCTTTTTATTTTTTGGACTTACGGTTACCGAGATAGCGATTAAAAATATTATTAAGAGGTCTTGTGTAACTTTGGCACCCGTTAAGATAGAAATTTCTAATATGTTTCAAAATGCTGCTAGAACGCCAAATCGCTCATATCTGACACCTTTTTATTTTTTGGACTTACGGTTACCGAGATAGCGATTAAAAATATTATTAAGAGGTCTTGTGTAACTTTGGCACCCGTTAAGATAGAAATTTCTAATATGTTTCAAAATGCTGCTAGAACGCCAAATCGCTCATATCTGACACCTTTTTATTTTTTGGACTTACGGTTACCGAGATAGCGATTAAAAATATTATTAAGAGGTCTTGTGTAACTTTGGCACCCGTTAAGATAGAAATTTCTAATATGTTTCAAAATGCTGCTAGAACGCCAAATCGCTCATATCTGACACCTTTTTATTTTTTGGACTTACGGTTACCGAGATAGCGATTAAAAATATTATTAAGAGGTCTTGTGTAACTTTGGCACCCGTTAAGATAGAAATTTCTAATATGTTTCAAAATGCTGCTAGAACGCCAAATCGCTCATATCTGACACCTTTTTATTTTTTGGACTTACGGTTACCGAGATAGCGATTAAAAATATTATTAAGAGGTCTTGTGTAACTTTGGCACCCGTTAAGATAGAAATTTCTAATATGTTTCAAAATGCTGCTAGAACGCCAAATCGCTCATATCTGACACCTTTTTATTTTTTGGACTTACGGTTACCGAGATAGCGATTAAAAATATTATTAAGAGGTCTTGTGTAACTTTGGCACCCGTTAAGATAGAAATTTCTAATATGTTTCAAAATGCTGCTAGAACGCCAAATCGCTCATATCTGACACCTTTTTATTTTTTGGACTTACGGTTACCGAGATAGCGATTAAAAATATTATTAAGAGGTCTTGTGTAACTTTGGCACCCGTTAAGATAGAAATTTCTAATATGTTTCAAAATGCTGCTAGAACGCCAAATCGCTCATATCTGACACCTTTTTATTTTTTGGACTTACGGTTACCGAGATAGCGATTAAAAATATTATTAAGAGGTCTTGTGTAACTTTGGCACCCGTTAAGATAGAAATTTCTAATATGTTTCAAAATGCTGCTAGAACGCCAAATCGCTCATATCTGACACCTTTTTATTTTTTGGACTTACGGTTACCGAGATAGCGATTAAAAATATTATTAAGAGGTCTTGTGTAACTTTGGCACCCGTTAAGATAGAAATTTCTAATATGTTTCAAAATGCTGCTAGAACGCCAAATCGCTCATATCTGACACCTTTTTATTTTTTGGACTTACGGTTACCGAGATAGCGATTAAAAATATTATTAAGAGGTCTTGTGTAACTTTGGCACCCGTTAAGATAGAAATTTCTAATATGTTTCAAAATGCTGCTAGAACGCCAAATCGCTCATATCTGACACCTTTTTATTTTTTGGACTTACGGTTACCGAGATAGCGATTAAAAATATTATTAAGAGGTCTTGTGTAACTTTGGCACCCGTTAAGATAGAAATTTCTAATATGTTTCAAAATGCTGCTAGAACGCCAAATCGCTCATATCTGACACCTTTTTATTTTTTGGACTTACGGTTACCGAGATAGCGATTAAAAATATTATTAAGAGGTCTTGTGTAACTTTGGCACCCGTTAAGATAGAAATTTCTAATATGTTTCAAAATGCTGCTAGAACGCCAAATCGCTCATATCTGACACCTTTTTATTTTTTGGACTTACGGTTACCGAGATAGCGATTAAAAATATTATTAAGAGGTCTTGTGTAACTTTGGCACCCGTTAAGATAGAAATTTCTAATATGTTTCAAAATGCTGCTAGAACGCCAAATCGCTCATATCTGACACCTTTTTATTTTTTGGACTTACGGTTACCGAGATAGCGATTAAAAATATTATTAAGAGGTCTTGTGTAACTTTGGCACCCGTTAAGATAGAAATTTCTAATATGTTTCAAAATGCTGCTAGAACGCCAAATCGCTCATATCTGACACCTTTTTATTTTTTGGACTTACGGTTACCGAGATAGCGATTAAAAATATTATTAAGAGGTCTTGTGTAACTTTGGCACCCGTTAAGATAGAAATTTCTAATATGTTTCAAAATGCTGCTAGAACGCCAAATCGCTCATATCTGACACCTTTTTATTTTTTGGACTTACGGTTACCGAGATAGCGATTAAAAATATTATTAAGAGGTCTTGTGTAACTTTGGCACCCGTTAAGATAGAAATTTCTAATATGTTTCAAAATGCTGCTAGAACGCCAAATCGCTCATATCTGACACCTTTTTATTTTTTGGACTTACGGTTACCGAGATAGCGATTAAAAATATTATTAAGAGGTCTTGTGTAACTTTGGCACCCGTTAAGATAGAAATTTCTAATATGTTTCAAAATGCTGCTAGAACGCCAAATCGCTCATATCTGACACCTTTTTATTTTTTGGACTTACGGTTACCGAGATAGCGATTAAAAATATTATTAAGAGGTCTTGTGTAACTTTGGCACCCGTTAAGATAGAAATTTCTAATATGTTTCAAAATGCTGCTAGAACGCCAAATCGCTCATATCTGACACCTTTTTATTTTTTGGACTTACGGTTACCGAGATAGCGATTAAAAATATTATTAAGAGGTCTTGTGTAACTTTGGCACCCGTTAAGATAGAAATTTCTAATATGTTTCAAAATGCTGCTAGAACGCCAAATCGCTCATATCTGACACCTTTTTATTTTTTGGACTTACGGTTACCGAGATAGCGATTAAAAATATTATTAAGAGGTCTTGTGTAACTTTGGCACCCGTTAAGATAGAAATTTCTAATATGTTTCAAAATGCTGCTAGAACGCCAAATCGCTCATATCTGACACCTTTTTATTTTTTGGACTTACGGTTACCGAGATAGCGATTAAAAATATTATTAAGAGGTCTTGTGTAACTTTGGCACCCGTTAAGATAGAAATTTCTAATATGTTTCAAAATGCTGCTAGAACGCCAAATCGCTCATATCTGACACCTTTTTATTTTTTGGACTTACGGTTACCGAGATAGCGATTAAAAATATTATTAAGAGGTCTTGTGTAACTTTGGCACCCGTTAAGATAGAAATTTCTAATATGTTTCAAAATGCTGCTAGAACGCCAAATCGCTCATATCTGACACCTTTTTATTTTTTGGACTTACGGTTACCGAGATAGCGATTAAAAATATTATTAAGAGGTCTTGTGTAACTTTGGCACCCGTTAAGATAGAAATTTCTAATATGTTTCAAAATGCTGCTAGAACGCCAAATCGCTCATATCTGACACCTTTTTATTTTTTGGACTTACGGTTACCGAGATAGCGATTAAAAATATTATTAAGAGGTCTTGTGTAACTTTGGCACCCGTTAAGATAGAAATTTCTAATATGTTTCAAAATGCTGCTAGAACGCCAAATCGCTCATATCTGACACCTTTTTATTTTTTGGACTTACGGTTACCGAGATAGCGATTAAAAATATTATTAAGAGGTCTTGTGTAACTTTGGCACCCGTTAAGATAGAAATTTCTAATATGTTTCAAAATGCTGCTAGAACGCCAAATCGCTCATATCTGACACCTTTTTATTTTTTGGACTTACGGTTACCGAGATAGCGATTAAAAATATTATTAAGAGGTCTTGTGTAACTTTGGCACCCGTTAAGATAGAAATTTCTAATATGTTTCAAAATGCTGCTAGAACGCCAAATCGCTCATATCTGACACCTTTTTATTTTTTGGACTTACGGTTACCGAGATAGCGATTAAAAATATTATTAAGAGGTCTTGTGTAACTTTGGCACCCGTTAAGATAGAAATTTCTAATATGTTTCAAAATGCTGCTAGAACGCCAAATCGCTCATATCTGACACCTTTTTATTTTTTGGACTTACGGTTACCGAGATAGCGATTAAAAATATTATTAAGAGGTCTTGTGTAACTTTGGCACCCGTTAAGATAGAAATTTCTAATATGTTTCAAAATGCTGCTAGAACGCCAAATCGCTCATATCTGACACCTTTTTATTTTTTGGACTTACGGTTACCGAGATAGCGATTAAAAATATTATTAAGAGGTCTTGTGTAACTTTGGCACCCGTTAAGATAGAAATTTCTAATATGTTTCAAAATGCTGCTAGAACGCCAAATCGCTCATATCTGACACCTTTTTATTTTTTGGACTTACGGTTACCGAGATAGCGATTAAAAATATTATTAAGAGGTCTTGTGTAACTTTGGCACCCGTTAAGATAGAAATTTCTAATATGTTTCAAAATGCTGCTAGAACGCCAAATCGCTCATATCTGACACCTTTTTATTTTTTGGACTTACGGTTACCGAGATAGCGATTAAAAATATTATTAAGAGGTCTTGTGTAACTTTGGCACCCGTTAAGATAGAAATTTCTAATATGTTTCAAAATGCTGCTAGAACGCCAAATCGCTCATATCTGACACCTTTTTATTTTTTGGACTTACGGTTACCGAGATAGCGATTAAAAATATTATTAAGAGGTCTTGTGTAACTTTGGCACCCGTTAAGATAGAAATTTCTAATATGTTTCAAAATGCTGCTAGAACGCCAAATCGCTCATATCTGACACCTTTTTATTTTTTGGACTTACGGTTACCGAGATAGCGATTAAAAATATTATTAAGAGGTCTTGTGTAACTTTGGCACCCGTTAAGATAGAAATTTCTAATATGTTTCAAAATGCTGCTAGAACGCCAAATCGCTCATATCTGACACCTTTTTATTTTTTGGACTTACGGTTACCGAGATAGCGATTAAAAATATTATTAAGAGGTCTTGTGTAACTTTGGCACCCGTTAAGATAGAAATTTCTAATATGTTTCAAAATGCTGCTAGAACGCCAAATCGCTCATATCTGACACCTTTTTATTTTTTGGACTTACGGTTACCGAGATAGCGATTAAAAATATTATTAAGAGGTCTTGTGTAACTTTGGCACCCGTTAAGATAGAAATTTCTAATATGTTTCAAAATGCTGCTAGAACGCCAAATCGCTCATATCTGACACCTTTTTATTTTTTGGACTTACGGTTACCGAGATAGCGATTAAAAATATTATTAAGAGGTCTTGTGTAACTTTGGCACCCGTTAAGATAGAAATTTCTAATATGTTTCAAAATGCTGCTAGAACGCCAAATCGCTCATATCTGACACCTTTTTATTTTTTGGACTTACGGTTACCGAGATAGCGATTAAAAATATTATTAAGAGGTCTTGTGTAACTTTGGCACCCGTTAAGATAGAAATTTCTAATATGTTTCAAAATGCTGCTAGAACGCCAAATCGCTCATATCTGACACCTTTTTATTTTTTGGACTTACGGTTACCGAGATAGCGATTAAAAATATTATTAAGAGGTCTTGTGTAACTTTGGCACCCGTTAAGATAGAAATTTCTAATATGTTTCAAAATGCTGCTAGAACGCCAAATCGCTCATATCTGACACCTTTTTATTTTTTGGACTTACGGTTACCGAGATAGCGATTAAAAATATTATTAAGAGGTCTTGTGTAACTTTGGCACCCGTTAAGATAGAAATTTCTAATATGTTTCAAAATGCTGCTAGAACGCCAAATCGCTCATATCTGACACCTTTTTATTTTTTGGACTTACGGTTACCGAGATAGCGATTAAAAATATTATTAAGAGGTCTTGTGTAACTTTGGCACCCGTTAAGATAGAAATTTCTAATATGTTTCAAAATGCTGCTAGAACGCCAAATCGCTCATATCTGACACCTTTTTATTTTTTGGACTTACGGTTACCGAGATAGCGATTAAAAATATTATTAAGAGGTCTTGTGTAACTTTGGCACCCGTTAAGATAGAAATTTCTAATATGTTTCAAAATGCTGCTAGAACGCCAAATCGCTCATATCTGACACCTTTTTATTTTTTGGACTTACGGTTACCGAGATAGCGATTAAAAATATTATTAAGAGGTCTTGTGTAACTTTGGCACCCGTTAAGATAGAAATTTCTAATATGTTTCAAAATGCTGCTAGAACGCCAAATCGCTCATATCTGACACCTTTTTATTTTTTGGACTTACGGTTACCGAGATAGCGATTAAAAATATTATTAAGAGGTCTTGTGTAACTTTGGCACCCGTTAAGATAGAAATTTCTAATATGTTTCAAAATGCTGCTAGAACGCCAAATCGCTCATATCTGACACCTTTTTATTTTTTGGACTTACGGTTACCGAGATAGCGATTAAAAATATTATTAAGAGGTCTTGTGTAACTTTGGCACCCGTTAAGATAGAAATTTCTAATATGTTTCAAAATGCTGCTAGAACGCCAAATCGCTCATATCTGACACCTTTTTATTTTTTGGACTTACGGTTACCGAGATAGCGATTAAAAATATTATTAAGAGGTCTTGTGTAACTTTGGCACCCGTTAAGATAGAAATTTCTAATATGTTTCAAAATGCTGCTAGAACGCCAAATCGCTCAT
>JASERS010000092.1:0-25559 GCA_036711965.1 Onthophagus sagittarius | reverse complement strand
ATCGCTCATATCTGACACCATTTTATTTTTTGGACTTACGGTTACCGAGATAGCGATTAAAAATATTATTAAGAGGTCTTGTGTAACTTTGGCACCCGTTAAGATAGAAATTTCTAATATGTTTCAAAATGCTGCTAGAACGCCAAATCGCTCATATCTGACACCTTTTTATTTTTTGGACTTACGGTTACCGAGATAGCGATTAAAAATATTATTAAGAGGTCTTGTGTAACTTTGGCACCCGTTAAGATAGAAATTTCTAATATATTTCAAAATGCTGCTAGAACGCCAAATCGCTCATATCTGACACCTTTTTATTTTTGGACTTACGGTTACCGAGATAGCGATTAAAAATATTATTAAGAGGTCTTGTGTAACTTTGGCACGCGTTAAGATAGAAATTTCTAATATGTTTCAAAATGCTGCTAGAACGCCAAATCGCTCATATCTGACACCTTTTTATTTTTTGGACTTACGGTTACCGAGATAGCGATTAAAATATTATTAAGAGGTCTTGTGTAACTTTGGCACCCGTTAAGATAGAAATTTCTAATATGTTTCAAAATGCTGCTAGAACGCCAAATCGCTCATATCTGACACCTTTTTATTTTTTGGACTTACGGTTACCGAGATAGCGATTAAAAATATTATTAAGAGGTCTTGTGTAACTTTGGCACCCGTTAAGATAGAAATTTCTAATATGTTTCAAAATGCTGCTAGAACGCCAAATCGCTCATATCTGACACCTTTTTATTTTTTGGACTTACGGTTACCGAGATAGCGATTAAAAATATTATTAAGAGGTCTTGTGTAACTTTGGCACCCGTTAAGATAGAAATTTCTAATATGTTTCAAAATGCTGCTAGAACGCCAAATCGCTCATATCTGACACCTTTTTATTTTTTGGACTTACGGTTACCGAGATAGCGATTAAAAATATTATTAAGAGGTCTTGTGTAACTTTGGCACCCGTTAAGATAGAAATTTCTAATATGTTTCAAAATGCTGCTAGAACGCCAAATCGCTCATATCTGACACCTTTTTATTTTTTGGACTTACGGTTACCGAGATAGCGATTAAAAATATTATTAAGAGGTCTTGTGTAACTTTGGCACCCGTTAAGATAGAAATTTCTAATATGTTTCAAAATGCTGCTAGAACGCCAAATCGCTCATATCTGACACCTTTTTATTTTTTGGACTTACGGTTACCGAGATAGCGATTAAAATATTATTAAGAGGTCTTGTGTAACTTTGGCACCCGTTAAGATAGAAATTTCTAATATGTTTCAAAATGCTGCTAGAACGCCCAAATCGCTCATATCTGACACCTTTTTATTTTTTGGACTTACGGTTACCGAGATAGCGATTAAAAATATTATTAAGAGGTCTTGTGTAACTTTGGCACCCGTTAAGATAGAAATTTCTAATATGTTTCAAAATGCTGCTAGAACGCCAAATCGCTCATATCTGACACCTTTTTATTTTTTGGACTTACGGTTACCGAGATAGCGATTAAAAATATTATTAAGAGGTCTTGTGTAACTTTGGCACCCGTTAAGATAGAAATTTCTAATATGTTTCAAAATGCTGCTAGAACGCAAATCGCTCATATCTGACACCTTTTTATTTTTTGGACTTACGGTTACCGAGATAGCGATTAAAAATATTATTAAGAGGTCTTGTGTAACTTTGGCACCCGTTAAGATAGAAATTTCTAATATGTTTCAAAATGCTGCTAGAACGCCAAATCGCTCATATCTGACACCATTTTATTTTTTGGACTTACGGTTACCGAGATAGCGATTAAAATATTATTAAGAGGTCTTGTGTAACTTGGCACCCGTTAAGATAGAAATTTCTAATATGTTTCAAAATGCTGCTAGAACGCCAAATCGCTCATATCTGACACCTTTTTATTTTTTGGACTTACGGTTACCGAGATAGCGATTAAAAATATTATTAAGAGGTCTTGTGTAACTTTGGCACCCGTTAAGATAGAAATTTCTAATATGTTTCAAAATGCTGCTAGAACGCCAAATCGCTCATATCTGACACCTTTTTTTATTTTTTGGACTTACGGTTACCGAGATAGCGATTAAAAATATTATTAAGAGGTCTTGTGTAACTTGGCACCCGTTAAGATAGAAATTTCTAATATGTTTCAAAATGCTGCTAGAACGCCAAATCGCTCATATCTGACACCTTTTTATTTTTGGACTTACGGTTACCGAGATAGCGATTAAAAATATTATTAAGAGGTCTTGTGTAACTTTGGCACGCGTTAAGATAGAAAATTTCTAATATGTTTCAAAATGCTGCTAGAACGCCAAATCGCTCATATCTGACACCTTTTTATTTTTTGGACTTACGGTTACCGAGATAGCGATTAAAAATATTATTAAGAGGTCTTGTGTAACTTTGGCACCCGTTAAGATAGAAATTTCTAATATGTTTCAAAATGCTGCTAGAACGCCAAATCGCTCATATCTGACACCTTTTTATTTTTTGGACTTACGGTTACCGAGATAGCGATTAAAAATATTATTAAGAGGTCTTGTGTAACTTTGGCACCCGTTAAGATAGAAATTTCTAATATGTTTCAAAATGCTGCTAGAACGCCCAAATCGCTCATATCTGACACCTTTTTATTTTTTGGACTTACGGTTACCGAGATAGCGATTAAAAATATTATTAAGAGGTCTTGTGTAACTTTGGCACCCGTTAAGATAGAAATTTCTAATATGTTTCAAAATGCTGCTAGAACGCCAAATCGCTCATATCTGACACCTTTTTATTTTTTGGACTTACGGTTACCGAGATAGCGATTAAAAATATTATTAAGAGGTCTTGTGTAACTTTGGCACCCGTTAAGATAGAAATTTCTAATATGTTTCAAAATGCTGCTAGAACGCCAAATCGCTCATATCTGACACCTTTTTATTTTTTGGACTTACGGTTACCGAGATAGCGATTAAAAATATTATTAAGAGGTCTTGTGTAACTTTGGCACCCGTTAAGATAGAAATTTCTAATATGTTTCAAAATGCTGCTAGAACGCCAAATCGCTCATATCTGACACCTTTTTATTTTTTGGACTTACGGTTACCGAGATAGCGATTAAAAATATTATTAAGAGGTCTTGTGTAACTTTGGCACCCGTTAAGATAGAAATTTCTAATATGTTTCAAAATGCTGCTAGAACGCCAAATCGCTCATATCTGACACCTTTTTATTTTTTGGACTTACGGTTACCGAGATAGCGATTAAAAATATTATTAAGAGGTCTTGTGTAACTTTGGCACCCGTTAGATAGAAATTTCTAATATGTTTCAAATGCTGCTAGAACGCCAAATCGCTCATATCTGACACCTTTTTATTTTTTGGACTTACGGTTACCGAGATAGCGATTAAAAATATTATTAAGAGGTCTTGTGTAACTTTGGCACCCGTTAAGATAGAAATTTCTAATATGTTTCAAAATGCTGCTAGAACGCCAAATCGCTCATATCTGACACCTTTTTATTTTTTGGACTTACGGTTACCGAGATAGCGATTAAAAATATTATTAAGAGGTCTTGTGTAACTTTGGCACCCGTTAAGATAGAAATTTCTAATATGTTTCAAAATGCTGCTAGAACGCCAAATCGCTCATATCTGACACCTTTTTAATTTTTTGGACTTACGGTTACCGAGATAGCGATTAAAAATATTATTAAGAGGTCTTGTGTAACTTTGGCACCCGTTAAGATAGAAATTTCTAATATGTTTCAAAATGCTGCTAGAACGCCAAATCGCTCATATCTGACACCTTTTTATTTTTTGGACTTACGGTTACCGAGATAGCGATTAAAAATATTATTAAGAGGTCTTGTGTAACTTTGGCACGCGTTAAGATAGAAATTTCTAATATGTTTCAAAATGCTGCTAGAACGCCAAATCGCTCATATCTGACACCTTTTTATTTTTTGGACTTACGGTTACCGAGATAGCGATTAAAAATATTATTAAGAGGTCTTGTGTAACTTTGGCACCCGTTAAGATAGAAATTTCTAATATGTTTCAAAATGCTGCTAGAACGCCAAATCGCTCATATCTGACACCTTTTTATTTTTTGGACTTACGGTTACCGAGATAGCGATTAAAAATATTATTAAGAGGTCTTGTGTAACTTTGGCACCCGTTAAGATAGAAATTTCTAATATGTTTCAAAATGCTGCTAGAACGCCAAATCGCTCATATCTGACACCTTTTTATTTTTTGGACTTACGGTTACCGAGATAGCGATTAAAAATATTATTAAGAGGTCTTGTGTAACTTTGGCACCCGTTAAGATAGAAATTTCTAATATGTTTCAAAATGCTGCTAGAACGCCAAATCGCTCATATCTGACACCTTTTTATTTTTTGGACTTACGGTTACCGAGATAGCGATTAAAAATATTATTAAGAGGTCTTGTGTAACTTTGGCACCGTTAAGATAGAAATTTCTAATATGTTTCAAAATGCTGCTAGAACGCCAAATCGCTCATATCTGACACCTTTTTATTTTTTGGACTTACGGTTACCGAGATAGCGATTAAAAATATTATTAAGAGGTCTTGTGTAACTTTGGCACCCGTTAAGATAGAAATTTCTAATATGTTTCAAAATGCTGCTAGAACGCCAAATCGCTCATATCTGACACCTTTTTATTTTTTGGACTTACGGTTACCGAGATAGCGATTAAAAATATTATTAAGAGGTCTTGTGTAACTTTGGCACCCGTTAAGATAGAAATTTCTAATATGTTTCAAAATGCTGCTAGAACGCCAAATCGCTCATATCTGACACCTTTTTATTTTTTGGACTTACGGTTACCGAGATAGCGATTAAAATATTATTAAGAGGTCTTGTGTAACTTTGGCACCCGTTAAGATAGAAATTTCTAATATGTTTCAAAATGCTGCTAGAACGCCAAATCGCTCATATCTGACACCTTTTTATTTTTTGGCCTTACGGTTACCGAGATAGCGATTAAAAATATTATTAAGAGGTCTTGTGTAACTTTGGCACCCGTTAAGATAGAAATTTCTAATATGTTTCAAAATGCTGCTAGAACGCCAAATCGCTCATATCTGACACCTTTTTATTTTTTGGACCTTACGGTTACCGAGATAGCGATTAAAAATATTATTAAGAGGTCTTGTGTAACTTTGGCACCCGTTAAGATAGAAATTTCTAATATGTTTCAAAATGCTGCTAGAACGCCAAATCGCTCATATCTGACACCTTTTTATTTTTTGGACTTACGGTTACCGAGATAGCGATTAAAAATATTATTAAGAGGTCTTGTGTAACTTTGGCACCCGTTAAGATAGAAATTTCTAATATGTTTCAAAATGCTGCTAGAACGCCAAATCGCTCATATCTGACACCTTTTTATTTTTTGGACTTACGGTTACCGAGATAGCGATTAAAAATATTATTAAGAGGTCTTGTGTAACTTTGGCACGCGTTAAGATAGAAATTTCTAATATGTTTCAAAATGCTGCTAGAACGCCAATTCGCTCATATCTGACACCTTTTTATTTTTTGGACTTACGGTTACCGAGATAGCGATTAAAAATATTATTAAGAGGTCTTGTGTAACTTTGGCACCCGTTAAGATAGAAATTTCTAATATGTTTCAAAATGCTGCTAGAACGCCAAATCGCTCATATCTGACACCTTTTTATTTTTTGGACTTACGGTTACCGAGATAGCGATTAAAAATATTATTAAGAGGTCTTGTGTAACTTTGGCACCCGTTAAGATAGAAATTTCTAATATGTTTCAAAATGCTGCTAGAACGCCAAATCGCTCATATCTGACACCTTTTTATTTTTTGGCCTTACGGTTACCGAGATAGCGATTAAAAATATTATTAAGAGGTCTTGTGTAACTTTGGCACCCGTTAAGATAGAAATTTCTAATATGTTTCAAAATGCTGCTAGAACGCCAAATCGCTCATATCTGACACCTTTTTATTTTTTGGACTTACGGTTACCGAGATAGCGATTAAAAATATTATTAAGAGGTCTTGTGTAACTTTGGCACCCGTTAAGATAGAAATTTCTAATATGTTTCAAAATGCTGCTAGAACGCCAAATCGCTCATATCTGACACCTTTTTATTTTTTGGACTTACGGTTACCGAGATAGCGATTAAAAATATTATTAAGAGGTCTTGTGTAACTTTGGCACCCGTTAAGATAGAAATTTCTAATATGTTTCAAAATGCTGCTAGAACGCCAAATCGCTCATATCTGACACCTTTTTATTTTTTGGACTTACGGTTACCGAGATAGCGATTAAAAATATTATTAAGAGGTCTTGTGTAACTTTGGCACCCGTTAAGATAGAAATTTCTAATATGTTTCAAAATGCTGCTAGAACGCCAAATCGCTCATATCTGACACCTTTTTATTTTTTGGACTTACGGTTACCGAGATAGCGATTAAAAATATTATTAAGAGGTCTTGTGTAACTTTGGCACCCGTTAAGATAGAAATTTCTAATATGTTTCAAAATGCTGCTAGAACGCCAAATCGCTCATATCTGACACCTTTTTATTTTTTGGACTTACGGTTACCGAGATAGCGATTAAAAATATTATTAAGAGGTCTTGTGTAACTTTGGCACGCGTTAAGATAGAAATTTCTAATATGTTTCAAAATGCTGCTAGAACGCCAAATCGCTCATATCTGACACCTTTTTATTTTTTGGACTTACGGTTACCGAGATAGCGATTAAAAATATTATTAAGAGGTCTTGTGTAACTTTGGCACCCGTTAAGATAGAAATTTCTAATATGTTTCAAAATGCTGCTAGAACGCCAAATCGCTCATATCTGACACCTTTTTATTTTTGGACTTACGGTTACCGAGATAGCGATTAAAAATATTATTAAGAGGTCTTGTGTAACTTTGGCACCCGTTAAGATAGAAATTTCTAATATGTTTCAAAATGCTGCTAGAACGCCAAATCGCTCATATCTGACACCTTTTTATTTTTTGGACTTACGGTTACCGAGATAGCGATTAAAAATATTATTAAGAGGTCTTGTGTAACTTGGCACCCGTTAAGATAGAAATTTCTAATATGTTTCAAAATGCTGCTAGAACGCCAAATCGCTCATATCTGACACCTTTTTATTTTTTGGACTTACGGTTACCGAGATAGCGATTAAAAATATTATTAAGAGGTCTTGTGTAACTTTGGCACCCGTTAAGATAGAAATTTCTAATATGTTTCAAAATGCTGCTAGAACGCCAATCGCTCATATCTGACACCTTTTTATTTTTTGGACTTACGGTTACCGAGATAGCGATTAAAAATATTATTAAGAGGTCTTGTGTAACTTTGGCACCCGTTAAGATAGAAATTTCTAATATGTTTCAAAATGCTGCTAGAACGCCAAATCGCTCATATCTGACACCTTTTTATTTTTTGGACTTACGGTTACCGAGATAGCGATTAAAAATATTATTAAGAGGTCTTGTGTAACTTTGGCACCCGTTAAGATAGAAATTTCTAATATGTTTCAAAATGCTGCTAGAACGCCAAATCGCTCATATCTGACACCTTTTTATTTTTTGGACTTACGGTTACCGAGATAGCGATTAAAAATATTATTAAGAGGTCTTGTGTAACTTTGGCACGCGTTAAGATAGAAATTTCTAATATGTTTCAAAATGCTGCTAGAACGCCAAATCGCTCATATCTGACACCTTTTTATTTTTTGGACTTACGGTTACCGAGATAGCGATTAAAAATATTATTAAGAGGTCTTGTGTAACTTTGGCACCCGTTAAGATAGAAATTTCTAATATGTTTCAAAATGCTGCTAGAACGCCAAATCGCTCATATCTGACACCTTTTTATTTTTTGGACTTACGGTTACCGAGATAGCGATTAAAAATATTATTAAGAGGTCTTGTGTAACTTTGGCACCCGTTAAGATAGAAATTTCTAATATGTTTCAAAATGCTGCTAGAACGCCAAATCGCTCATATCTGACACCTTTTTATTTTTTGGACTTACGGTTACCGAGATAGCGATTAAAAATATTATTAAGAGGTCTTGTGTAACTTTGGCACCCGTTAAGATAGAAATTTCTAATATGTTTCAAAATGCTGCTAGAACGCCAAATCGCTCATATCTGACACCTTTTTATTTTTTGGACTTACGGTTACCGAGATAGCGATTAAAAATATTATTAAGAGGTCTTGTGTAACTTTGGCACCCGTTAAGATAGAAATTTCTAATATGTTTCAAAATGCTGCTGGAACGCCAAATCGCTCATATCTGACACCTTTTTATTTTTTGGACTTACGGTTACCGAGATAGCGATTAAAAATATTATTAAGAGGTCTTGTGTAACTTTGGCACCCGTTAAGATAGAAATTTCTAATATGTTTCAAAATGCTGCTAGAACGCCAAATCGCTCATATCTGACACCTTTTTATTTTTTGGACTTACGGTTACCGAGATAGCGATTAAAAATATTATTAAGAGGTCTTGTGTAACTTTGGCACCCGTTAAGATAGAAATTTCTAATATGTTTCAAAATGCTGCTAGAACGCCAAATCGCTCATATCTGACACCTTTTTATTTTTTGGACTTACGGTTACCGAGATAGCGATTAAAAATATTATTAAGAGGTCTTGTGTAACTTTGGCACCCGTTAAGATAGAAATTTCTAATATGTTTCAAAATGCTGCTAGAACGCCAAATCGCTCATATCTGACACCTTTTTATTTTTTGGACTTACGGTTACCGAGATAGCGATTAAAAATATTATTAAGAGGTCTTGTGTAACTTTGGCACCCGTTAAGATAGAAATTTCTAATATGTTTCAAAATGCTGCTAGAACGCCAAATCGCTCATATCTGACACCTTTTTATTTTTTGGACTTACGGTTACCGAGATAGCGATTAAAAATATTATTAAGAGGTCTTGTGTAACTTTGGCACCCGTTAAGATAGAAATTTCTAATATGTTTCAAAATGCTGCTAGAACGCCAAATCGCTCATATCTGACACCTTTTTATTTTTTGGACTTACGGTTACGAGATAGCGATTAAAAATATTATTAAGAGGTCTTGTGTAACTTTGGCACCCGTTAAGATAGAAATTTCTAATATGTTTCAAAATGCTGCTAGAACGCCAAATCGCTCATATCTGACACCTTTTTATTTTTTGGACTTACGGTTACCGAGATAGCGATTAAAAATATTATTAAGAGGTCTTGTGTAACTTTGGCACGCGTTAAGATAGAAATTTCTAATATGTTTCAAAATGCTGCTAGAACGCCAAATCGCTCATATCTGACACCTTTTTATTTTTTGGACTTACGGTTACCGAGATAGCGATTAAAAATATTATTAAGAGGTCTTGTGTAACTTTGGCACCGTTAAGATAGAAATTTCTAATATGTTTCAAAATGCTGCTAGAACGCCAAATCGCTCATATCTGACACCTTTTTATTTTTTGGACTTACGGTTACCGAGATAGCGATTAAAATATTATTAAGAGGTCTTGTGTAACTTTGGCACCCGTTAAGATAGAAATTTCTAATATGTTTCAAAATGCTGCTAGAACGCCAAATCGCTCATATCTGACACCTTTTTATTTTTTGGACTTACGGTTACCGAGATAGCGATTAAAAATATTATTAAGAGGTCTTGTGTAACTTTGGCACCCGTTAAGATAGAAATTTCTAATATGTTTCAAAATGCTGCTAGAACGCCAAATCGCTCATATCTGACACCTTTTTATTTTTTGGACTTACGGTTACCGAGATAGCGATTAAAAATATTATTAAGAGGTCTTGTGTAACTTTGGCACCCGTTAAGATAGAAATTTCTAATATGTTTCAAAATGCTGCTAGAACGCCAAATCGCTCATATCTGACACCTTTTTATTTTTTGGACTTACGGTTACCGAGATAGCGATTAAAAATATTATTAAGAGGTCTTGTGTAACTTTGGCACCCGTTAAGATAGAAATTTCTAATATGTTTCAAAATGCTGCTAGAACGCCAAATCGCTCATATCTGACACCTTTTTATTTTTTGGACTTACGGTTACCGAGATAGCGATTAAAAATATTATTAAGAGGTCTTGTGTAACTTTGGCACCCGTTAAGATAGAAATTTCTAATATGTTTCAAAATGCTGCTAGAACGCCAAATCGCTCATATCTGACACCTTTTTATTTTTTGGACTTACGGTTACCGAGATAGCGATTAAAAATATTATTAAGAGGTCTTGTGTAACTTTGGCACCCGTTAAGATAGAAATTTCTAATATGTTTCAAAATGCTGCTAGAACGCCAAATCGCTCATATCTGACACCTTTTTATTTTTTGGACTTACGGTTACCGAGATAGCGATTAAAAATATTATTAAGAGGTCTTGTGTAACTTTGGCACCCGTTAAGATAGAAATTTCTAATATGTTTCAAAATGCTGCTAGAACGCCAAAATCGCTCATATCTGACACCTTTTTATTTTTGGACTTACGGTTACCGAGATAGCGATTAAAAAATATTATTAAGAGGTCTTGTGTAACTTTGGCACGCGTTAAGATAGAAATTTCTAATATGTTTCAAAATGCTGCTAGAACGCCAAATCGCTCATATCTGACACCTTTTTATTTTTTGGACTTACGGTTACCGAGATAGCGATTAAAAATATTATTAAGAGGTCTTGTGTAACTTTGGCACCCGTTAAGATAGAAATTTCTAATATGTTTCAAAATGCTGCTAGAACGCCAAATCGCTCATATCTGACACCTTTTTATTTTTTGGACTTACGGTTACCGAGATAGCGATTAAAAATATTATTAAGAGGTCTTGTGTAACTTTGGCACCCGTTAAGATAGAAATTTCTAATATGTTTCAAAATGCTGCTAGAACGCCAAATCGCTCATATCTGACACCTTTTTATTTTTTGGACTTACGGTTACCGAGATAGCGATTAAAAATATTATTAAGAGGTCTTGTGTAACTTTGGCACCCGTTAAGATAGAAATTTCTAATATGTTTCAAAATGCTGCTAGAACGCCAAATCGCTCATATCTGACACCTTTTTATTTTTTGGACTTACGGTTACCGAGATAGCGATTAAAAATATTATTAAGAGGTCTTGTGTAACTTTGGCACCCGTTAAGATAGAAATTTCTAATATGTTTCAAAATGCTGCTAGAACGCCAAATCGCTCATATCTGACACCTTTTTTATTTTTGGACTTACGGTTTACCGAGATAGCGATTAAAAATATTATTAAGAGGTCTTGTGTAACTTTGGCACCCGTTAAGATAGAAATTTCTAATATGTTTCAAAATGCTGCTGGAACGCCAAATCCCTCATATCTGACACCTTTTTATTTTTTGGACTTACGGTTACCGAGATAGCGATTAAAAATATTATTAAGAGGTCTTGTGTAACTTTGGCACCCGTTAAGATAGAAATTTCTAATATGTTTCAAAATGCTGCTAGAACGCCAAATCGCTCATATCTGACACCTTTTTATTTTTTGGACTTACGGTTACCGAGATAGCGATTAAAAATATTATTAAGAGGTCTTGTGTAACTTTGGCACCCGTTAAGATAGAAATTTCTAATATGTTTCAAAATGCTGCTAGAACGCCAAATCGCTCATATCTGACACCTTTTTATTTTTTGGACTTACGGTTACCGAGATAGCGATTAAAAATATTATTAAGAGGTCTTGTGTAACTTTGGCACCGCGTTAAGATAGAAATTTCTAATATGTTTCAAAATGCTGCTAGAACGCCAAATCGCTCATATCTGACACCTTTTTATTTTTTGGACTTACGGTTACCGAGATAGCGATTAAAAATATTATTAAGAGGTCTTGTGTAACTTTGGCACCCGTTAAGATAGAAATTTCTAATATGTTTCAAAATGCTGCTAGAACGCCAAATCGCTCATATCTGACACCTTTTTATTTTTTGGACTTACGGTTACCGAGATAGCGATTAAAAATATTATTAAGAGGTCTTGTGTAACTTTGGCACCCGTTAAGATAGAAATTTCTAATATGTTTCAAAATGCTGCTAGAACGCCAAATCGCTCATATCTGACACCTTTTTATTTTTTGGACTTACGGTTACCGAGATAGCGATTAAAAATATTATTAAGAGGTCTTGTGTAACTTTGGCACCCGTTAAGATAGAAATTTCTAATATGTTTCAAAATGCTGCTAGAACGCCAAATCGCTCATATCTGACACCTTTTTATTTTTTGGACTTACGGTTACCGAGATAGCGATTAAAAATATTATTAAGAGGTCTTGTGTAACTTTGGCACCCGTTAAGATAGAAATTTCTAATATGTTTCAAAATGCTGCTAGAACGCCAAATCGCTCATATCTGACACCTTTTTATTTTTTGGACTTACGGTTACGAGATAGCGATTAAAAATATTATTAAGAGGTCTTGTGTAACTTTGGCACCCGTTAAGATAGAAATTTCTAATATGTTTCAAAATGCTGCTAGAACGCCAAATCGCTCATATCTGACACCTTTTTATTTTTTGGACTTACGGTTACCGAGATAGCGATTAAAAATATTATTAAGAGGTCTTGTGTAACTTTGGCACCCGTTAAGATAGAAATTTCTAATATGTTTCAAAATGCTGCTAGAACGCCAAATCGCTCATATCTGACACCTTTTTATTTTTTGGACTTACGGTTACCGAGATAGCGATTAAAAATATTATTAAGAGGTCTTGTGTAACTTTGGCACCCGTTAAGATAGAAATTTCTAATATGTTTCAAAATGCTGCTAGAACGCCAAATCGCTCATATCTGACACCTTTTTATTTTTTGGACTTACGGTTACCGAGATAGCGATTAAAAATATTATTAAGAGGTCTTGTGTAACTTTGGCACCCGTTAAGATAGAAATTTCTAATATGTTTCAAAATGCTGCTAGAACGCCAAATCGCTCATATCTGACACCTTTTTATTTTTTGGACTTACGGTTACCGAGATAGCGATTAAAAATATTATTAAGAGGTCTTGTGTAACTTTGGCACCCGTTAAGATAGAAATTTCTAATATGTTTCAAAATGCTGCTAGAACGCCAAATCGCTCATATCTGACACCTTTTTATTTTTTGGACTTACGGTTACCGAGATAGCGATTAAAAATATTATTAAGAGGTCTTGTGTAACTTTGGCACCCGTTAAGATAGAAATTTCTAATATGTTTCAAAATGCTGCTAGAACGCCAAATCGCTCATATCTGACACCTTTTTATTTTTTGGACTTACGGTTACCGAGATAGCGATTAAAAATATTATTAAGAGGTCTTGTGTAACTTTGGCACCCGTTAAGATAGAAATTTCTAATATGTTTCAAAATGCTGCTAGAACGCCAAATCGCTCATATCTGACACCTTTTTATTTTTTGGACTTACGGTTACCGAGATAGCGATTAAAAATATTATTAAGAGGTCTTGTGTAACTTTGGCACCCGTTAAGATAGAAATTTCTAATATGTTTCAAAATGCTGCTAGAACGCCAAATCGCTCATATCTGACACCTTTTTATTTTTTGGACTTACGGTTACCGAGATAGCGATTAAAAATATTATTAAGAGGTCTTGTGTAACTTTGGCACCCGTTAAGATAGAAATTTCTAATATGTTTCAAAATGCTGCTAGAACGCCAAATCGCTCATATCTGACACCTTTTTATTTTTTGGACTTACGGTTACCGAGATAGCGATTAAAAATATTATTAAGAGGTCTTGTGTAACTTTGGCACCCGTTAAGATAGAAATTTCTAATATGTTTCAAAATGCTGCTAGAACGCCAAATCGCTCATATCTGACACCTTTTTATTTTTTGGACTTACGGTTACCGAGATAGCGATTAAAAATATTATTAAGAGGTCTTGTGTAACTTTGGCACCCGTTAAGATAGAAATTTCTAATATGTTTCAAAATGCTGCTAGAACGCCAAATCGCTCATATCTGACACCTTTTTATTTTTTGGACTTACGGTTACCGAGATAGCGATTAAAAATATTATTAAGAGGTCTTGTGTAACTTTGGCACCCGTTAAGATAGAAATTTCTAATATGTTTCAAAATGCTGCTAGAACGCCAAATCGCTCATATCTGACACCTTTTTATTTTTTGGACTTACGGTTACCGAGATAGCGATTAAAAATATTATTAAGAGGTCTTGTGTAACTTTGGCACCCGTTAAGATAGAAATTTCTAATATGTTTCAAAATGCTGCTAGAACGCCAAATCGCTCATATCTGACACCTTTTTATTTTTTGGACTTACGGTTACCGAGATAGCGATTAAAAATATTATTAAGAGGTCTTGTGTAACTTTGGCACCCGTTAAGATAGAAATTTCTAATATGTTTCAAAATGCTGCTAGAACGCCAAATCGCTCATATCTGACACCTTTTTATTTTTTGGACTTACGGTTACCGAGATAGCGATTAAAAATATTATTAAGAGGTCTTGTGTAACTTTGGCACCCGTTAAGATAGAAATTTCTAATATGTTTCAAAATGCTGCTAGAACGCCAAATCGCTCATATCTGACACCTTTTATTTTTTGGACTTACGGTTACCGAGATAGCGATTAAAAATATTATTAAGAGGTCTTGTGTAACTTTGGCACCCGTTAAGATAGAAATTTCTAATATGTTTCAAAATGCTGCTAGAACGCCAAATCGCTCATATCTGACACCTTTTTATTTTTTGGACTTACGGTTACCGAGATAGCGATTAAAAATATTATTAAGAGGTCTTGTGTAACTTTGGCACCCGTTAAGATAGAAATTTCTAATATGTTTCAAAATGCTGCTAGAACGCCAAATCGCTCATATCTGACACCTTTTTATTTTTTGGACTTACGGTTACCGAGATAGCGATTAAAAATATTATTAAGAGGTCTTGTGTAACTTTGGCACCCGTTAAGATAGAAATTTCTAATATGTTTCAAAATGCTGCTAGAACGCCAAATCGCTCATATCTGACACCTTTTTATTTTTTGGACTTACGGTTACCGAGATAGCGATTAAAAATATTATTAAGAGGTCTTGTGTAACTTTGGCACCCGTTAAGATAGAAATTTCTAATATGTTTCAAAATGCTGCTAGAACGCCAAATCGCTCATATCTGACACCTTTTTATTTTTTGGACTTACGGTTACCGAGATAGCGATTAAAAATATTATTAAGAGGTCTTGTGTAACTTTGGCACCCGTTAAGATAGAAATTTCTAATATGTTTCAAAATGCTGCTAGAACGCCAAATCGCTCATATCTGACACCTTTTTATTTTTTGGACTTACGGTTACCGAGATAGCGATTAAAAATATTATTAAGAGGTCTTGTGTAACTTTGGCACCCGTTAAGATAGAAATTTCTAATATGTTTCAAAATGCTGCTAGAACGCCAAATCGCTCATATCTGACACCTTTTTATTTTTTGGACTTACGGTTACCGAGATAGCGATTAAAAATATTATTAAGAGGTCTTGTGTAACTTTGGCACCCGTTAAGATAGAAATTTCTAATATGTTTCAAAATGCTGCTAGAACGCCAAATCGCTCATATCTGACACCTTTTTATTTTTTGGACTTACGGTTACCGAGATAGCGATTAAAAATATTATTAAGAGGTCTTGTGTAACTTTGGCACCCGTTAAGATAGAAATTTCTAATATGTTTCAAAATGCTGCTAGAACGCCAAATCGCTCATATCTGACACCTTTTTATTTTTTGGACTTACGGTTACCGAGATAGCGATTAAAAATATTATTAAGAGGTCTTGTGTAACTTTGGCACCCGTTAAGATAGAAATTTCTAATATGTTTCAAAATGCTGCTAGAACGCCAAATCGCTCATATCTGACACCTTTTTATTTTTTGGACTTACGGTTACCGAGATAGCGATTAAAAATATTATTAAGAGGTCTTGTGTAACTTTGGCACCCGTTAAGATAGAAATTTCTAATATGTTTCAAAATGCTGCTAGAACGCCAAATCGCTCATATCTGACACCTTTTTATTTTTTGGACTTACGGTTACCGAGATAGCGATTAAAAATATTATTAAGAGGTCTTGTGTAACTTTGGCACCCGTTAAGATAGAAATTTCTAATATGTTTCAAAATGCTGCTAGAACGCCAAATCGCTCATATCTGACACCTTTTTATTTTTTGGACTTACGGTTACCGAGATAGCGATTAAAAATATTATTAAGAGGTCTTGTGTAACTTTGGCACCCGTTAAGATAGAAATTTCTAATATGTTTCAAATGCTGCTAGAACGCCAAATCGCTCATATCTGACACCTTTTTATTTTTTGGACTTACGGTTACCGAGATAGCGATTAAAAATATTATTAAGAGGTCTTGTGTAACTTTGGCACCCGTTAAGATAGAAATTTCTAATATGTTTCAAAATGCTGCTAGAACGCCAAATCGCTCATATCTGACACCTTTTTATTTTTTGGACTTACGGTTACCGAGATAGCGATTAAAAATATTATTAAGAGGTCTTGTGTAACTTTGGCACCCGTTAAGATAGAAATTTCTAATATGTTTCAAAATGCTGCTAGAACGCCAAATCGCTCATATCTGACACCTTTTTATTTTTTGGACTTACGGTTA
The DNA here is from genome assembly GCA_036711965.1 of Onthophagus sagittarius. Taxonomy (NCBI): domain Eukaryota; kingdom Metazoa; phylum Arthropoda; class Insecta; order Coleoptera; family Scarabaeidae; genus Onthophagus; species Onthophagus sagittarius. The sequence goes on along the minus strand of JASERS010000092.1, from coordinate 8,882 downwards.
CCGAGATAGCGATTAAAAATATTATTAAGAGGTCTTGTGTAACTTTGGCACCCGTTAAGATAGAAATTTCTAATATGTTTCAAAATGCTGCTAGAACGCCAAATCGCTCATATCTGACACCTTTTTATTTTTTGGACTTACGGTTACCGAGATAGCGATTAAAAATATTATTAAGAGGTCTTGTGTAACTTTGGCACCCGTTAAGATAGAAATTTCTAATATGTTTCAAAATGCTGCTAGAACGCCAAATCGCTCATATCTGACACCTTTTTATTTTTTGGACTTACGGTTACCGAGATAGCGATTAAAAATATTATTAAGAGGTCTTGTGTAACTTTGGCACCCGTTAAGATAGAAATTTCTAATATGTTTCAAAATGCTGCTAGAACGCCAAATCGCTCATATCTGACACCTTTTTATTTTTGGACTTACGGTTACCGAGATAGCGATTAAAAATATTATTAAGAGGTCTTGTGTAACTTTGGCACCCGTTAAGATAGAAATTTCTAATATGTTTCAAAATGCTGCTAGAACGCCAAATCGCTCATATCTGACACCTTTTTATTTTTTGGACTTACGGTTACCGAGATAGCGATTAAAAATATTATTAAGAGGTCTTGTGTAACTTTGGCACCCGTTAAGATAGAAATTTCTAATATGTTTCAAAATGCTGCTAGAACGCCAAATCGCTCATATCTGACACCTTTTATTTTTTGGACTTACGGTTACCGAGATAGCGATTAAAAATATTATTAAGAGGTCTTGTGTAACTTTGGCACCCGTTAAGATAGAAATTTCTAATATGTTTCAAAATGCTGCTAGAACGCCAAATCGCTCATATCTGACACCTTTTTATTTTTTGGACTTACGGTTACCGAGATAGCGATTAAAAATATTATTAAGAGGTCTTGTGTAACTTTGGCACCCGTTAAGATAGAAATTTCTAATATGTTTCAAAATGCTGCTAGAACGCCAAATCGCTCATATCTGACACCTTTTTATTTTTTGGACTTACGGTTACCGAGATAGCGATTAAAAATATTATTAAGAGGTCTTGTGTAACTTTGGCACCCGTTAAGATAGAAATTTCTAATATGTTTCAAAATGCTGCTAGAACGCCAAATCGCTCATATCTGACACCTTTTTATTTTTTGGACTTACGGTTACCGAGATAGCGATTAAAAATATTATTAAGAGGTCTTGTGTAACTTTGGCACCCGTTAAGATAGAAATTTCTAATATGTTTCAAAATGCTGCTAGAACGCCAAATCGCTCATATCTGACACCTTTTTATTTTTTGGACTTACGGTTACCGAGATAGCGATTAAAAATATTATTAAGAGGTCTTGTGTAACTTTGGCACCCGTTAAGATAGAAATTTCTAATATGTTTCAAAATGCTGCTAGAACGCCAAATCGCTCATATCTGACACCTTTTTATTTTTTGGACTTACGGTTACCGAGATAGCGATTAAAAATATTATTAAGAGGTCTTGTGTAACTTTGGCACCCGTTAAGATAGAAATTTCTAATATGTTTCAAAATGCTGCTAGAACGCCAAATCGCTCATATCTGACACCTTTTTATTTTTTGGACTTACGGTTACCGAGATAGCGATTAAAAATATTATTAAGAGGTCTTGTGTAACTTTGGCACCCGTTAAGATAGAAATTTCTAATATGTTTCAAAATGCTGCTAGAACGCCAAATCGCTCATATCTGACACCTTTTTATTTTTTGGACTTACGGTTACCGAGATAGCGATTAAAAATATTATTAAGAGGTCTTGTGTAACTTTGGCACCCGTTAAGATAGAAATTTCTAATATGTTTCAAAATGCTGCTAGAACGCCAAATCGCTCATATCTGACACCTTTTTATTTTTTGGACTTACGGTTACCGAGATAGCGATTAAAAATATTATTAAGAGGTCTTGTGTAACTTTGGCACCCGTTAAGATAGAAATTTCTAATATGTTTCAAAATGCTGCTAGAACGCCAAATCGCTCATATCTGACACCTTTTTATTTTTTGGACTTACGGTTACCGAGATAGCGATTAAAAATATTATTAAGAGGTCTTGTGTAACTTTGGCACCCGTTAAGATAGAAATTTCTAATATGTTTCAAAATGCTGCTAGAACGCCAAATCGCTCATATCTGACACCTTTTTATTTTTTGGACTTACGGTTACCGAGATAGCGATTAAAAATATTATTAAGAGGTCTTGTGTAACTTTGGCACCCGTTAAGATAGAAATTTCTAATATGTTTCAAAATGCTGCTAGAACGCCAAATCGCTCATATCTGACACCTTTTTATTTTTTGGACTTACGGTTACCGAGATAGCGATTAAAAATATTATTAAGAGGTCTTGTGTAACTTTGGCACCCGTTAAGATAGAAATTTCTAATATGTTTCAAAATGCTGCTAGAACGCCAAATCGCTCATATCTGACACCTTTTTATTTTTTGGACTTACGGTTACCGAGATAGCGATTAAAAATATTATTAAGAGGTCTTGTGTAACTTTGGCACCCGTTAAGATAGAAATTTCTAATATGTTTCAAAATGCTGCTAGAACGCCAAATCGCTCATATCTGACACCTTTTTATTTTTTGGACTTACGGTTACCGAGATAGCGATTAAAAATATTATTAAGAGGTCTTGTGTAACTTTGGCACCCGTTAAGATAGAAATTTCTAATATGTTTCAAAATGCTGCTAGAACGCCAAATCGCTCATATCTGACACCTTTTTATTTTTTGGACTTACGGTTACCGAGATAGCGATTAAAAATATTATTAAGAGGTCTTGTGTAACTTTGGCACCCGTTAAGATAGAAATTTCTAATATGTTTCAAAATGCTGCTAGAACGCCAAATCGCTCATATCTGACACCTTTTTATTTTTTGGACTTACGGTTACCGAGATAGCGATTAAAAATATTATTAAGAGGTCTTGTGTAACTTTGGCACCCGTTAAGATAGAAATTTCTAATATGTTTCAAAATGCTGCTAGAACGCCAAATCGCTCATATCTGACACCTTTTTATTTTTTGGACTTACGGTTACCGAGATAGCGATTAAAAATATTATTAAGAGGTCTTGTGTAACTTGGCACCCGTTAAGATAGAAATTTCTAATATGTTTCAAAATGCTGCTAGAACGCCAAATCGCTCATATCTGACACCTTTTTATTTTTTGGACTTACGGTTACCGAGATAGCGATTAAAATATTATTAAGAGGTCTTGTGTAACTTTGGCACCCGTTAAGATAGAAATTTCTAATATGTTTCAAAATGCTGCTAGAACGCCAAATCGCTCATATCTGACACCTTTTTATTTTTGGACTTACGGTTACCGAGATAGCGATTAAAAATATTATTAAGAGGTCTTGTGTAACTTTGGCACCCGTTAAGATAGAAATTTCTAATATGTTTCAAAATGCTGCTAGAACGCCAAATCGCTCATATCTGACACCTTTTTATTTTTTGGACTTACGGTTACCGAGATAGCGATTAAAAATATTATTAAGAGGTCTTGTGTAACTTTGGCACCCGTTAAGATAGAAATTTCTAATATGTTTCAAAATGCTGCTAGAACGCCAAATCGCTCATATCTGACACCTTTTTATTTTTTGGACTTACGGTTACCGAGATAGCGATTAAAAATATTATTAAGAGGTCTTGTGTAACTTTGGCACCCGTTAAGATAGAAATTTCTAATATGTTTCAAAATGCTGCTAGAACGCCAAATCGCTCATATCTGACACCTTTTTATTTTTTGGACTTACGGTTACCGAGATAGCGATTAAAAATATTATTAAGAGGTCTTGTGTAACTTTGGCACCCGTTAAGATAGAAATTTCTAATATGTTTCAAAATGCTGCTAGAACGCCAAATCGCTCATATCTGACACCTTTTTATTTTTTGGACTTACGGTTACCGAGATAGCGATTAAAAATATTATTAAGAGGTCTTGTGTAACTTGGCACCCGTTAAGATAGAAACTTCTAATATGTTTCAAACAAAATGCTGCTAGAACGCCAAATCGCTCATATCTGACACCTTTTTATTTTTTGGACTTACGGTTACCGAGATAGCGATTAAAAATATTATTAAGAGGTCTTGTGTAACTTTGGCACCCGTTAAGATAGAAATTTCTAATATGTTTCAAAATGCTGCTAGAACGCCAAATCGCTCATATCTGACACCTTTTTATTTTTTGGACTTACGGTTACCGAGATAGCGATTAAAAATATTATTAAGAGGTCTTGTGTAACTTTGGCACCCGTTAAGATAGAAATTTCTAATATGTTTCAAAATGCTGCTTGAACGCCAAATCGCTCATATCTGACACCTTTTTATTTTTTGGACTTACGGTTACCGAGATAGCGATTAAAAATATTATTAAGAGGTCTTGTGTAACTTTGGCACCCGTTAAGATAGAAATTTCTAATATGTTTCAAAATGCTGCTAGAACGCCAAATCGCTCATATCTGACACCTTTTTATTTTTTGGACTTACGGTTACCGAGATAGCGATTAAAAATATTATTAAGAGGTCTTGTGTAACTTTGGCACCCGTTAAGATAGAAATTTCTAATATGTTTCAAAATGCTGCTAGAACGCCAAATCGCTCATATCTGACACCTTTTTATTTTTTGGACTTACGGTTACCGAGATAGCGATTAAAAATATTATTAAGAGGTCTTGTGTAACTTTGGCACCCGTTAAGATAGAAATTTCTAATATGTTTCAAAATGCTGCTAGAACGCCAAATCGCTCATATCTGACACCTTTTTATTTTTTGGACTTACGGTTACCGAGATAGCGATTAAAAATATTATTAAGAGGTCTTGTGTAACTTTGGCACCCGTTAAGATAGAAATTTCTAATATGTTTCAAAATGCTGCTAGAACGCCAATCGCTCATATCTGACACCTTTTTATTTTTTGGACTTACGGTTACCGAGATAGCGATTAAAAATATTATTAAGAGGTCTTGTGTAACTTTGGCACCCGTTAAGATAGAAATTTCTAATATGTTTCAAAATGCTGCTAGAACGCCAAATCGCTCATATCTGACACCTTTTTATTTTTTGGACTTACGGTTACCGAGATAGCGATTAAAAATATTATTAAGAGGTCTTGTGTAACTTTGGCACCCGTTAAGATAGAAATTTCTAATATGTTTCAAAATGCTGCTAGAACGCCAAATCGCTCATATCTGACACCTTTTTATTTTTTGGACTTACGGTTACCGAGATAGCGATTAAAAATATTATTAAGAGGTCTTGTGTAACTTTGGCACCCGTTAAGATAGAAATTTCTAATATGTTTCAAAATGCTGCTTGAACGCCAAATCGCTCATATCTGACACCTTTTTATTTTTTGGACTTACGGTTACCGAGATAGCGATTAAAAATATTATTAAGAGGTCTTGTGTAACTTTGGCACCCGTTAAGATAGAAATTTCTAATATGTTTCAAAATGCTGCTAGAACGCCAAATCGCTCATATCTGACACCTTTTTATTTTTTGGACTTACGGTTACCGAGATAGCGATTAAAAATATTATTAAGAGGTCTTGTGTAACTTTGGCACCCGTTAAGATAGAAATTTCTAATATGTTTCAAAATGCTGCTAGAACGCCAAATCGCTCATATCTGACACCTTTTTATTTTTTGGACTTACGGTTACCGAGATAGCGATTAAAAATATTATTAAGAGGTCTTGTGTAACTTTGGCACCCGTTAAGATAGAAATTTCTAATATGTTTCAAAATGCTGCTAGAACGCCAAATCGCTCATATCTGACACCTTTTTATTTTTTGGACTTACGGTTACCGAGATAGCGATTAAAAATATTATTAAGAGGTCTTGTGTAACTTTGGCACCCGTTAAGATAGAAATTTCTAATATGTTTCAAAATGCTGCTAGAACGCCAAATCGCTCATATCTGACACCTTTTTATTTTTTGGACTTACGGTTACCGAGATAGCGATTAAAAATATTATTAAGAGGTCTTGTGTAACTTTGGCACCCGTTAAGATAGAAATTTCTAATATGTTTCAAAATGCTGCTAGAACGCCAAATCGCTCATATCTGACACCTTTTTATTTTTTGGACTTACGGTTACCGAGATAGCGATTAAAAATATTATTAAGAGGTCTTGTGTAACTTTGGCACCCGTTAAGATAGAAATTTCTAATATGTTTCAAAATGCTGCTAGAACGCCAAATCGCTCATATCTGACACCTTTTTATTTTTTGGACTTACGGTTACCGAGATAGCGATTAAAAATATTATTAAGAGGTCTTGTGTAACTTTGGCACCCGTTAAGATAGAAATTTCTAATATGTTTCAAAATGCTGCTAGAACGCCAAATCGCTCATATCTGACACCTTTTTATTTTTTGGACTTACGGTTACCGAGATAGCGATTAAAAATATTATTAAGAGGTCTTGTGTAACTTTGGCACCCGTTAAGATAGAAATTTCTAATATGTTTCAAAATGCTGCTAGAACGCCAAATCGCTCATATCTGACACCTTTTTATTTTTTGGACTTACGGTTACCGAGATAGCGATTAAAAATATTATTAAGAGGTCTTGTGTAACTTTGGCACCCGTTAAGATAGAAATTTCTAATATGTTTCAAAATGCTGCTAGAACGCCAAATCGCTCATATCTGACACCTTTTTATTTTTTGGACTTACGGTTACCGAGATAGCGATTAAAAATATTATTAAGAGGTCTTGTGTAACTTTGGCACCCGTTAAGATAGAAATTTCTAATATGTTTCAAAATGCTGCTAGAACGCCAAATCGCTCATATCTGACACCTTTTTATTTTTTGGACTTACGGTTACCGAGATAGCGATTAAAAATATTATTAAGAGGTCTTGTGTAACTTTGGCACCCGTTAAGATAGAAATTTCTAATATGTTTCAAAATGCTGCTAGAACGCCAAATCGCTCATATCTGACACCTTTTTATTTTTTGGACTTACGGTTACCGAGATAGCGATTAAAAATATTATTAAGAGGTCTTGTGTAACTTTGGCACCCGTTAAGATAGAAATTTCTAATATGTTTCAAAATGCTGCTAGAACGCCAAATCGCTCATATCTGACACCTTTTTATTTTTTGGACTTACGGTTACCGAGATAGCGATTAAAAATATTATTAAGAGGTCTTGTGTAACTTTGGCACCCGTTAAGATAGAAATTTCTAATATGTTTCAAAATGCTGCTAGAACGCCAAATCGCTCATATCTGACACCTTTTTATTTTTTGGACTTACGGTTACCGAGATAGCGATTAAAAATATTATTAAGAGGTCTTGTGTAACTTTGGCACCCGTTAAGATAGAAATTTCTAATATGTTTCAAAATGCTGCTAGAACGCCAAATCGCTCATATCTGACACCTTTTTATTTTTTGGACTTACGGTTACCGAGATAGCGATTAAAAATATTATTAAGAGGTCTTGTGTAACTTTGGCACCCGTTAAGATAGAAATTTCTAATATGTTTCAAATGCTGCTAGAACGCCAAATCGCTCATATCTGACACCTTTTTATTTTTTGGACTTACGGTTACCGAGATAGCGATTAAAAATATTATTAAGAGGTCTTGTGTAACTTTGGCACCCGTTAAGATAGAAATTTCTAATATGTTTCAAATGCTGCTAGAACGCCAAATCGCTCATATCTGACACCTTTTTATTTTTTGGACTTACGGTTACCGAGATAGCGATTAAAAATATTATTAAGAGGTCTTGTGTAACTTTGGCACCCGTTAAGATAGAAATTTCTAATATGTTTCAAAATGCTGCTAGAACGCCAAATCGCTCATATCTGACACCTTTTTATTTTTTGGACTTACGGTTACCGAGATAGCGATTAAAAATATTATTAAGAGGTCTTGTGTAACTTTGGCACCGTTAAGATAGAAATTTCTAATATGTTTCAAAATGCTGCTAGAACGCCAAATCGCTCATATCTGACACCTTTTTATTTTTTGGACTTACGGTTACCGAGATAGCGATTAAAAATATTATTAAGAGGTCTTGTGTAACTTTGGCACCCGTTAAGATAGAAATTTCTAATATGTTTCAAAATGCTGCTAGAACGCCAAATCGCTCATATCTGACACCTTTTTATTTTTTGGACTTACGGTTACCGAGATAGCGATTAAAAATATTATTAAGAGGTCTTGTGTAACTTTGGCACCCGTTAAGATAGAAATTTCTAATATGTTTCAAATGCTGCTAGAACGCCAAATCGCTCATATCTGACACCTTTTTATTTTTTGGACTTACGGTTACCGAGATAGCGATTAAAATATTATTAAGAGGTCTTGTGTAACTTTGGCACGCGTTAAGATAGAAATTTCTAATATGTTTCAAAATGCTGCTAGAACGCCAAATCGCTCATATCTGACACCTTTTTATTTTTTGGACTTACGGTTACCGAGATAGCGATTAAAAATATTATTAAGAGGTCTTGTGTAACTTTGGCACCCGTTAAGATAGAAATTTCTAATATGTTTCAAAATGCTGCTAGAACGCCAAATCGCTCATATCTGACACCTTTTTATTTTTTGGACTTACGGTTACCGAGATAGCGATTAAAAATATTATTAAGAGGTCTTGTGTAACTTTGGCACCGTTAAGATAGAAATTTCTAATATGTTTCAAAATGCTGCTAGAACGCCAAATCGCTCATATCTGACACCTTTTTATTTTTTGGACTTACGGTTACCGAGATAGCGATTAAAAATATTATTAAGAGGTCTTGTGTAACTTTGGCACGCGTTAAGATAGAAATTTCTAATATGTTTCAAAATGCTGCTAGAACGCCAAATCGCTCATATCTGACACCTTTTTATTTT
>JASERS010000091.1:0-25901 GCA_036711965.1 Onthophagus sagittarius | reverse complement strand
TCAAAATGCTGATAGAACGCCAAATCGCTCATATCTGACACCTTTTTATTTTTTGGACTTACGGTTACCGAGATAGCGATTAAAAATATTATTAAGAGGTCTTGTGTAACTTTGGCACCCATTAAGATAGAAATTTCTAATATGTTTCAAAATGCTGCTAGAACGCCAAATCGCTCATATCTGACACCTTTTTATTTTTTGGACTTACGGTTACCGAGATAGCGATTAAAAATATTATTTAGAGGTCTTGTGTAACTTTGGCACCCATTAAGATAGAAATTTCTAATATGTTTCAAAATGCTGCTAGAACGCCAAATCGCTCATATCTGATACGTTTTTATTTTTTGGACTTACGGTTACCGAGATAGCGATTAAAAATATTATTAAGAGGTCTTGTGTAACTTTGGCACCCATTAAGATAGAAATTTCTAATATGTTTCAAAATGCTGCTAGAACGCCAAATCGCTCATATCTGACACCTTTTTATTTTTTGGACTTACGGTTACCGAGATAGCGATTAAAAATATTATTAAGAGGTCTTGTGTAACTTTGGCACCCATTAAGATAGAAATTTCTAATATGTTTCAAAATGCTGCTAGAACGCCAAATCGCTCATATCTGACACCTTTTTATTTTTTGGACTTACGGTTACCGAGATAGCGATTAAAAATATTATTAAGAGGTCTTGTGTAACTTTGGCACACATTAAGATAGAAATTTCTAATATGTTTCAAAATGCTGCTAGAACGCCAAATCGCTCATATCTGACACCTTTTTATTTTTTGGACTTACGGTTACCGAGATAGCGATTAAAAATATTATTTAGAGGTCTTGTGTAACTTTGGCACCCATTAAGATAGAAATTTCTAATATGTTTCAAAATGCTGCTAGAACGCCAAATCGCTCATATCTGATACGTTTTTATTTTTTGGACTTACGGTTACCGAGATAGCGATTAAAAATATTATTAAGAGGTCTTTTGTAACTTTGGCACCCATTAAGATAGAAATTTCTAATATGTTTCAAAATGCTGCTAGAACGCCAAATCGCTCATATCTGACACCTTTTTATTTTTTGGACTTACGGTTACCGAGATAGCGATTAAAAATATTATTAAGAGGTCTTGTGTAACTTTGGCACCCATTAAGATAGAAATTTCTAATATGTTTCAAAATGCTGCTAGAACGCCAAATCGCTCATATCTGACACCTTTTTATTTTTTGGACTTACGGTTACCGAGATAGCGATTAAAAATATTATTAAGAGGTCTTGTGTAACTTTGGCACCCATTAAGATAGAAATTTCTAATATGTTTCAAAATGCTGCTAGAACGCCAAATCGCTCATATCTGACACCTTTTTATTTTTTGGACTTACGGTTACCGAGATAGCGATTAAAAATATTATTAAGAGGTCTTGTGTAACTTTGGCAACCATTAAGATAGAAATTTCTAATATGTTTCAAAATGCTGCTAGAACGCCAAATCGCTCATATCTGACACCTTTTTATTTTTTGGACTTACGGTTACCGAGATAGCGATTAAAAATATTATTAAGAGGTCTTGTGTAACTTTGGCACCCATTAAGATAGAAATTTCTAATATGTTTCAAAATGCTGCTAGAACGCCAAATCGCTCATATCTGACACCTTTTTATTTTTTGGACTTAAGGTTACCGAGATAGCGATTAAAAATATTATTAAGAGGTCTTGTGTAACTTTGGCGCCCATTAAGATAGAAATTTCTAATATGTTTCAAAATGCTGCTAGAACGCCAAATCGCTCATATCTGACACCTTTTTATTTTTTGGACTTACGGTTACCGAGATAGCGATTAAAAATATTATTAAGAGGTCTTGTGTAACTTTGGCACCCATTAAGATAGAAATTTCTAATATGTTTCAAAATGCTGCTAGAACGCCAAATCGCTCATATCTGACACCTTCTTATTTTTTGGACTTACGGTTACCGAGATAGCGATTAAAAATATTATTAAGAGGTCTTGTGTAACTTTGGCACCCATTAAGATAGAAATTTCTAATATGTTTCAAAATGCTGCTAGAACGCCAAATCGCTCATATCTGACACCTTTTTATTTTTTGGACTTACGGTTACCGAGATAGCGATTAAAAATATTATTAAGAGGTCTTGTGTAACTTTGGCACCCATTAAGATAGAAATTTCTAATATGATTCAAAATGCTGCTAGAACGCCAAATCGCTCATATCTGACACCTTTTTATTTTTTGGACTTACGGTTACCGAGATAGCGATTAAAAATATTATTAAGAGGTCTTGTGTAACTTTGGCACCCATTAAGATAGAAATTTCTAATATGTTTCAAAATGCTGATAGAACGCCAAATCGCTCATATCTGACACCTTTTTATTTTTTGGACTTACGGTTACCGAGATAGCGATTAAAAATATTATTAAGAGGTCTTGTGTAACTTTGGCACCCATTAAGATAGAAATTTCTAATATGTTTCAAAATGCTGCGAGAACGCCAAATCGCTCATATCTGACACCTTTTTATATTTTGGACTTACGGTTACCGAGAAAGCGATTAAAAATATTATTAAGAGGTCTTGTGTAACTTTGGCACCCATTAAGATAGAAATTTCTAATATGTTTCAAAATGCTGCTAGAACGCCAAATCGCTCATATCTGACACCTTTTTATTTTTTGGACTCACGGTTACCGAGATAGCGATTAAAAATATTATTAAGAGGTCTTGTGTAACTTTGGCACCCATTAAGATAGAAATTTCTAATATGTTTCAAAATGCTGCGAGAACGCCAAATCGCTCATATCTGACACCTTTTTATATTTTGGACTTACGGTTACCGAGAAAGCGATTAAAAATATTATTAAGAGGTCTTGTGTAACTTTGGCACCCATTAAGATAGAAATTTCTAATATGTTTCAAAATGCTGCGAGAACGCCAAATCGCTCATATCTGACACCTTTTTATATTTTGGACTTACGGTTACCGAGAAAGCGATTAAAAATATTATTAAGAGGTCTTGTGTAACTTTGGCACCCATTAAGATAGAAATTTCTAATATGTTTCAAAATGCTGCTAGAACGCCAAATCGCTCATATCTGACACCTTTTTATTTTTTGGACTCACGGTTACCGAGATAGCGATTAAAAATATTATTAAGAGGTCTTGTGTAACTTTGGCACCCATTAAGATAGAAATTTCTAATATGTTTCAAAATGCTGCGAGAACGCCAAATCGCTCATATCTGACACCTTTTTATATTTTGGACTTACGGTTACCGAGAAAGCGATTAAAAATATTATTAAGAGGTCTTGTGTAACTTTGGCACCCATTAAGATAGAAATTTCTAATATGTTTCAAAATGCTGCTAGAACGCCAAATCGCTCATATCTGACACCTTTTTATTTTTTGGACTCACGGTTACCGAGATAGCGATTAAAAATATTATTAAGAGGTCTTGTGTAACTTTGGCACCCATTAAGATAGAAATTTCTAATATGTTTCAAAATGCTGCTAGAACGCCAAATCGCTCATATCTGACACCTTTTTATTTTTTGGACTTACGGTTACCGAGATAGCGATTAAAAATATTATTAAGAGGTCTTGTGTAACTTTGGCACCCATTAAGATAGAAATTTCTAATATGTTTCAAAATGCTGCTAGAACGCCAAATCGCTCATATCTGACACCTTTTTATTTTTTGGACTTACGGTTACCGAGATAGCGATTAAAAATATTATTAAGAGGTCTTGTGTAACTTTGGCACCCATTAAGATAGAAATTTCTAATATGTTTCAAAATGCTGCTAGAACGCCAAATCGCTCATATCTGACACCTTTTTATTTTTTGGACTTACGGTTACCGAGATAGCGATTAAAAATATTATTTAGAGGTCTTGTGTAACTTTGGCACCCATTAAGATAGAAATTTCTAATATGTTTCAAAATGCTGCTAGAACGCCAAATCGCTCATATCTGACACCTTTTTATTTTTTGGACTTACGGTTACCGAGATAGCGATTAAAAATATTATTTAGAGGTCTTGTGTAACTTTGGCACCCATTAAGATAGAAATTTCTAATATGTTTCAAAATGCTGCTAGAACGCCAAATCGCTCATATCTGATACGTTTTTATTTTTTGGACTTACTGTTACCGAGATAGCGATTAAAAATATTATTAAGAGGTCTTTTGTAACTTTGGCACCCATTAAGATAGAAATTTCTAATATGTTTCAAAATGCTGCTAGAACGCCAAATCGCTCATATCTGACACCTTTTTATTTTTTGGACTTACGGTTACCGAGATAGCGATTAAAAATATTATTAAGAGGTCTTGTGTAACTTTGGCACCCATTAAGATAGAAATTTCTAATATGTTTCAAAATGCTGCTAGAACGCCAAATCGCTCATATCTGACACCTTTTTATTTTTTGGACTTACGGTTACCGAGATAGCGATTAAAAATATTATTAAGAGGTCTTGTGTAACTTTGGCACCCATTAAGATAGAAATTTCTAATATGTTTCAAAATGCTGCTAGAACGCCAAATCGCTCATATCTGACACCTTTTTATTTTTTGGACTTACGGTTACCGAGATAGCGATTAAAAATATTATTAAGAGGTCTTGTGTAACTTTGGCACCCATTAAGATAGAAATTTCTAATATGTTTCAAAATGCTGCTAGAACGCCAAATCGCTCATATCTGACACCTTTTTATTTTTTGGACTCACGGTTACCGAGATAGCGATTAAAAATATTATTAAGAGGTCTTGTGTAACTTTGGCACCCATTAAGATAGAAATTTCTAATATGTTTCAAAATGCTGCGAGAACGCCAAATCGCTCATATCTGACACCTTTTTATATTTTGGACTTACGGTTACCGAGAAAGCGATTAAAAATATTATTAAGAGGTCTTGTGTAACTTTGGCACCCATTAAGATAGAAATTTCTAATATGTTTCAAAATGCTGCTAGAACGCCAAATCGCTCATATCTGACACCTTTTTATTTTTTGGACTTACGGTTACCGAGATAGCGATTAAAAATATTATTAAGAGGTCTTGTGTAACTTTGGCACCCATTAAGATAGAAATTTCTAATATGTTTCAAAATGCTGCTAGAACGCCAAATCGCTCATATCTGACACCTTTTTATTTTTTGGACTTACGGTTACCGAGATAGCGATTAAAAATATTATTAAGAGGTCTTGTGTAACTTTGGCACCCATTAAGATAGAAATTTCTAATATGTTTCAAAATGCTGCTAGAACGCCAAATCGCTCATATCTGACACCTTTTTATTTTTTGGACTTACGGTTACCGAGATAGCGATTAAAAATATTATTAAGAGGTCTTGTGTAACTTTGGCACCCATTAAGATAGAAATTTCTAATATGTTTCAAAATGCTGCTAGAACGCCAAATCGCTCATATCTGACACCTTTTTATTTTTTGGACTTACGGTTACCGAGATAGCGATTAAAAATATTATTAAGAGGTCTTGTGTAACTTTGGCACCCATTAAGATAGAAATTTCTAATATGTTTCAAAATGCTGCTAGAACGCCAAATCGCTCATATCTGACACCTTTTTATTTTTTGGACTTAAGGTTACCGAGATAGCGATTAAAAATATTATTAAGAGGTCTTGTGTAACTTTGGCGCCCATTAAGATAGAAATTTCTAATATGTTTCAAAATGCTGCTAGAACGCCAAATCGCTCATATCTGACACCTTTTTATTTTTTGGACTTACGGTTACCGAGATAGCGATTAAAAATATTATTAAGAGGTCTTGTGTAACTTTGGCACCCATTAAGATAGAAATTTCTAATATGATTCAAAATGCTGCTAGAACGCCAAATCGCTCATATCTGACACCTTTTTATTTTTTGGACTTACGGTTACCGAGATAGCGATTAAAAATATTATTAAGAGGTCTTGTGTAACTTTGGCACCCATTAAGATAGAAATTTCTAATATGTTTCAAAATGCTGCTAGAACGCCAAATCGCTCATATCTGACACCTTTTTATTTTTTGGACTTACGGTTACCGAGATAGCGATTAAAAATATTATTAAGAGGTCTTGTGTAACTTTGGCACCCATTAAGATAGAAATTTCTAATATGTTTCAAAATGCTGCTAGAACGCCAAATCGCTCATATCTGACACCTTTTTATTTTTTGGACTTACGGTTACCGAGATAGCGATTAAAAATATTATTAAGAGGTCTTGTGTAACTTTGGCACCCATTAAGATAGAAATTTCTAATATGTTTCAAAATGCTGCTAGAACGCCAAATCGCTCATATCTGACACCTTTTTATTTTTTGGACTTACGGTTACCGAGATAGCGATTAAAAATATTATTTAGAGGTCCTGTGTAACTTTGGCACCCATTAAGATAGAAATTTCTAATATGTTTCAAAATGCTGCTAGAACGCCAAATCGCTCATATCTGATACGTTTTTATTTTTTGGACTTACGGTTACCGAGATAGCGATTAAAAATATTATTAAGAGGTCTTGTGTAACTTTGGCACCCATTAAGATAGAAATTTCTAATATGTTTCAAAATGCTGCTAGAACGCCAAATCGCTCATATCTGACACCTTTTTATTTTTTGGACTTACGGTTACCGAGATAGCGATTAAAAATATTATTAAGAGGTCTTGTGTAACTTTGGCACCCATTAAGATAGAAATTTCTAATATGTTTCAAAATGCTGCTAGAACGCCAAATCGCTCATATCTGACACCTTTTTATTTTTTGGACTTACGGTTACCGAGATAGCGATTAAAAATATTATTAAGAGGTCTTGTGTAACTTTGGCACACATTAAGATAGAAATTTCTAATATGTTTCAAAATGCTGCTAGAACGCCAAATCGCTCATATCTGACACCTTTTTATTTTTTGGACTTACGGTTACCGAGATAGCGATTAAAAATATTATTTAGAGGTCTTGTGTAACTTTGGCACCCATTAAGATAGAAATTTCTAATATGTTTCAAAATGCTGCTAGAACGCCAAATCGCTCATATCTGATACGTTTTTATTTTTTGGACTTACGGTTACCGAGATAGCGATTAAAAATATTATTAAGAGGTCTTTTGTAACTTTGGCACCCATTAAGATAGAAATTTCTAATATGTTTCAAAATGCTGCTAGAACGCCAAATCGCTCATATCTGACACCTTTTTATTTTTTGGACTTACGGTTACCGAGATAGCGATTAAAAATATTATTAAGAGGTCTTGTGTAACTTTGGCACCCATTAAGATAGAAATTTCTAATATGTTTCAAAATGCTGCTAGAACGCCAAATCGCTCATATCTGACACCTTTTTATTTTTTGGACTTACGGTTACCGAGATAGCGATTAAAAATATTATTAAGAGGTCTTGTGTAACTTTGGCACCCATTAAGATAGAAATTTCTAATATGTTTCAAAATGCTGCTAGAACGCCAAATCGCTCATATCTGACACCTTTTTATTTTTTGGACTTACGGTTACCGAGATAGCGATTAAAAATATTATTAAGAGGTCTTGTGTAACTTTGGCACCCATTAAGATAGAAATTTCTAATATGTTTCAAAATGCTGCTAGAACGCCAAATCGCTCATATCTGACACCTTTTTATTTTTTGGACTTACGGTTACCGAGATAGCGATTAAAAATATTATTAAGAGGTCTTGTGTAACTTTGGCACCCATTAAGATAGAAATTTCTAATATGTTTCAAAATGCTGCTAGAACGCCAAATCGCTCATATCTGACACCTTTTTATTTTTTGGACTTACGGTTACCGAGATAGCGATTAAAAATATTATTAAGAGGTCTTGTGTAACTTTGGCGCCCATTAAGATAGAAATTTCTAATATGTTTCAAAATGCTGCTAGAACGCCAAATCGCTCATATCTGACACCTTTTTATTTTTTGGACTTACGGTTACCGAGATAGCGATTAAAAATATTATTAAGAGGTCTTGTGTAACTTTGGCACCCATTAAGATAGAAATTTCTAATATGTTTCAAAATGCTGCTAGAACGCCAAATCGCTCATATCTGACACCTTCTTATTTTTTGGACTTACGGTTACCGAGATAGCGATTAAAAATATTATTAAGAGGTCTTGTGTAACTTTGGCACCCATTAAGATAGAAATTTCTAATATGTTTCAAAATGCTGCTAGAACGCCAAATCGCTCATATCTGACACCTTTTTATTTTTTGGACTTACGGTTACCGAGATAGCGATTAAAAATATTATTAAGAGGTCTTGTGTAACTTTGGCACCCATTAAGATAGAAATTTCTAATATGATTCAAAATGCTGCTAGAACGCCAAATCGCTCATATCTGACACCTTTTTATTTTTTGGACTTACGGTTACCGAGATAGCGATTAAAAATATTATTAAGAGGTCTTGTGTAACTTTGGCACCCATTAAGATAGAAATTTCTAATATGTTTCAAAATGCTGCTAGAACGCCAAATCGCTCATATCCGACACCTTTTTATTTTTTGGACTTACGGTTACCGAGATAGCGATTAAAAATATTATTAAGAGGTCTTGTGTAACTTTGGCACCCATTAAGATAGAAATTTCTAATATGTTTCAAAATGCTGCTAGAACGCCAAATCGCTCATATCTGACACCTTTTTATTTTTTGGACTTACGGTTACCGAGATAGCGATTAAAAATATTATTAAGAGGTCTTGTGTAACTTTGGCACCCATTAAGATAGAAATTTCTAATATGATTCAAAATGCTGCTAGAACGCCAAATCGCTCATATCTGACACCTTTTTATTTTTTGGACTTACGGTTACCGAGATAGCGATTAAAAATATTATTAAGAGGTCTTGTGTAACTTTGGCACCCATTAAGATAGAAATTTCTAATATGTTTCAAAATGCTGCTAGAACGCCAAATCGCTCATATCTGACACCTTTTTATTTTTTGGACTTACGGTTACCGAGATAGCGATTAAAAATATTATTAAGAGGTCTTGTGTAACTTTGGCACCCATTAAGATAGAAATTTCTAATATGTTTCAAAATGCTGCTAGAACGCCAAATCGCTCATATCTGACACCTTTTTATTTTTTGGACTTACGGCTACCGAGATAGCGATTAAAAATATTATTAAGAGGTCTTGTGTAACTTTGGCACCCATTAAGATAGAAATTTCTAATATGTTTCAAAATGCTGCTAGAACGCCAAATCGCTCATATCTGACAGCTTTTTATTTTTTGGACTTAAGGTTACCGAGATAGCGATTAAAAATATTATTAAGAGGTCTTGTGTAACTTTGGCACCCATTAAGATAGAAATTTCTAATATGATTCAAAATGCTGCTAGAACGCCAAATCGCTCATATCTGACACCTTTTTATTTTTTGGACTTACGGTTACCGAGATAGCGATTAAAAATATTATTAAGAGGTCTTGTGTAACTTTGGCACCCATTAAGATAGAAATTTCTAATATGTTTCAAAATGCTGCTAGAACGCCAAATCGCTCATATCTGACACCTTTTTATTTTTTGGACTTACGGTTACCGAGATAGCGATTAAAAATATTATTAAGAGGTCTTGTGTAACTTTGGCACCCATTAAGATAGAAATTTCTAATATGTTTCAAAATGCTGCTAGAACGCCAAATCGCTCATATCTGACACCTTTTTATTTTTTGGACTTACGGTTACCGAGAAAGCGATTAAAAATATTATTAAGAGGTCTTGTGTAACTTTGGCACCCATTAAGATAGAAATTTCTAATATGTTTCAAAATGCTGCTAGAACACCAAATCGCTCATATCTGACACCTTTTTATTTTTTGGACTTACGGTTACCGAGATAGCGATTAAAAATATTATTAAGAGGTCTTGTGTAACTTTGGCACCCATTAAGATAGAAATTTCTAATATGTTTCAAAATGCTGCTAGAACGCCAAATCGCTCATATCTGACACCTTTTTATTTTTTGGACTTACGGTTACCGAGATAGCGATTAAAAATATTATTAAGAGGTCTTGTGTAACTTTGGCACCCATTAAGATAGAAATTTCTAATATGCTTCAAAATGCTGCTAGAACGCCAAATCGCTCATATCTGACAGCTTTTTATTTTTTGGACTTACGGTTACCGAGATAGCGATTAAAAATATTATTAAGAGGTCTTGTGTAACTTTGGCACCCATTAAGATAGAAATTTCTAATATGATTCAAAATGCTGCTAGAACGCCAAATCGCTCATATCTGACACCTTTTTATTTTTTGGACTTACGGTTACCGAGATAGCGATTAAAAATATTATTAAGAGGTCTTGTGTAACTTTGGCACCCATTAAGATAGAAATTTCTAATATGTTTCAAAATGCTGCTAGAACGCCAAATCGCTCATATCTGACACCTTTTTATTTTTTGGACTTACGGTTACCGAGATAGCGATTAAAAATATTATTAAGAGGTCTTGTGTAACTTTGGCACCCATTAAGATAGAAATTTCTAATATGATTCAAAATGCTGCTAGAACGCCAAATCGCTCATATATGACACCTTTTTATTTTTTGGACTTACGGTTACCGAGATAGCGATTAAAAATATTATTAAGAGGTCTTGTGTAACTTTGGCACCCATTAAGATAGAAATTTCTAATATGATTCAAAATGCTGCCAGAACGCCAAATCGCTCATATCTGACACCTTTTTATTTTTTGGACTTACGGTTACCGAGATAGCGATTAAAAATATTATTAAGAGGTCTTGTGTAACTTTGGCACCCATTAAGATAGAAATTTCTAATATGTTTCAAAATGCTGCTAGAACGCCAATCGCTCATATCTGACACCTTTTTATTTTTTGGACTTACGGTTACCGAGATAGCGATTAAAATATTATTAAGAGGTCTTGTGTAACTTTGGCACCCATTAAGATAGAAATTTCTAATATGTTTCAAAATGCTGCTAGAACGCCAAATCGCTCATATCTGACACCTTTTTATTTTTTGGACTTACGGTTACCGAGAAAGCGATTAAAATATTATTAAGAGGTCTTGTGTAACTTTGGCACCCATTAAGATAGAAATTTCTAATATGTTTCAAAATGCTGCTAGAACACCAAATCGCTCATATCTGACACCTTTTTATTTTTTGGACTTACGGTTACCGAGATAGCGATTAAAAATATTATTAAGAGGTCTTGTGTAACTTTGGCACCCATTAAGATAGAAATTTCTAATATGTTTCAAAATGCTGCTAGAACGCCAAATCGCTCATATCTGACACCTTTTTATTTTTTGGACTTACGGTTACCGAGATAGCGATTAAAAATATTATTAAGAGGTCTTGTGTAACTTTGGCACCCATTAAGATAGAAATTTCTAATATGTTTAAAATGCTGCTAGAACGCCAAATCGCTCATATCTGACAGCTTTTATTTTTTGGACTTACGGTTACCGAGATAGCGATTAAAAATATTATTAAGAGGTCTTGTGTAACTTTGGCACCCATTAAGATAGAAATTTCTAATATGATTCAAAATGCTGCTAGAACGCCAAATCGCTCATATCTGACACCTTTTTATTTTTTGGACTTACGGTTACCGAGATAGCGATTAAAAATATTATTAAGAGGTCTTGTGTAACTTTGGCACCCATTAAGATAGAAATTTCTAATATGATTCAAAATGCTGCTAGAACGCCAAATCGCTCATATCTGACACCTTTTTATTTTTTGGACTTACGGTTACCGAGATAGCGATTAAAAATATTATTAAGAGGTCTTGTGTAACTTTGGCACCCATTAAGATAGAAATTTCTAATATGATTCAAAATGCTGCTAGAACGCCAAATCGCTCATATCTGACACCTTTTTATTTTTTGGACTTACGGTTACCGAGATAGCGATTAAAAATATTATTAAGAGGTCTTGTGTAACTTTGGCACCCATTAAGATAGAAATTTCTAATATGATTCAAAATGCTGCTAGAACGCCAAATCGCTCATATCTGACACCTTTTTATTTTTTGGACTTACGGTTACCGAGATAGCGATTAAATATATTATTAAGAGGTCTTGTGTAACTTTGGCACCCATTAAGATAGAAATTTCTAATATGTTTCAAAATGCTGCTAGAACGCCAAATCGCTCATATCTGACACCTTTTTATTTTTTGGACTTACGGTTACCGAGATAGCGATTAAAAATATTATTAAGAGGTCTTGTGTAACTTTGGCACCCATTAAGATAGAAATTTCTAATATGTTTCAAAATGCTGCTAGAACGCCAAATCGCTCATATCTGACACCTTTTTATTTTTTGGACTTACGGTTACCGAGAAAGCGATTAAAAATATTATTAAGAGGTCTTGTGTAACTTTGGCACCCATTAAGATAGAAATTTCTAATATGTTTCAAAATGCTGCTAGAACACCAAATCGCTCATATCTGACACCTTTTTATTTTTTGGACTTACGGTTACCGAGATAGCGATTAAAAATATTATTAAGAGGTCTTGTGTAACTTTGGCACCCATTAAGATAGAAATTTCTAATATGTTTCAAAATGCTGCTAGAACGCCAAATCGCTCATATCTGACACCTTTTTATTTTTTGGACTTACGGTTACCGAGATAGCGATTAAAAATATTATTAAGAGGTCTTGTGTAACTTTGGCACCCATTAAGATAGAAATTTCTAATATGTTTCAAAATGCTGCTAGAACGCCAAATCGCTCATATCTGACAGCTTTTTATTTTTTGGACTTACGGTTACCGAGATAGCGATTAAAAATATTATTAAGAGGTCTTGTGTAACTTTGGCACCCATTAAGATAGAAATTTCTAATATGATTCAAAATGCTGCTAGAACGCCAAATCGCTCATATCTGACACCTTTTTATTTTTGGACTTACGGTTACCGAGATAGCGATTAAAATATTATTAAGAGGTCTTGTGTAACTTTGGCACCCATTAAGATAGAAATTTCTAATATGATTCAAAATGCTGCTAGAACGCCAAATCGCTCATATCTGACACCTTTTTATTTTTTGGACTTACGGTTACCGAGATAGCGATTAAAAATATTATTAAGAGGTCTTGTGTAACTTTGGCACCCATTAAGATAGAAATTTCTAATATGTTTCAAAATGCTGCTAGAACGCCAAATCGCTCATATCTGACACCTTTTTATTTTTTGGACTTACGGTTACCGAGAAAGCGATTAAAAATATTATTAAGAGGTCTTGTGTAACTTTGGCACCCATTAAGATAGAAATTTCTAATATGTTTCAAAATGCTGCTAGAACGCCAAATCGCTCATATCTGACACCTTTTTATTTTTTGGACTTACGGTTACCGAGATAGCGATTAAAAATATTATTAAGAGGTCTTGTGTAACTTTGGCACCCATTAAGATAGAAATTTCTAATATGTTTCAAAATGCTGCTAGAACGCCAAATCGCTCATATCTGACACCTTTTTATTTTTTGGACTTACGGTTACCGAGATAGCGATTAAAAATATTATTAAGAGGTCTTGTGTAACTTTGGCACCCATTAAGATAGAAATTTCTAATATGTTTCAAAATGCTGCTAGAACGCCAAATCGCTCATATCTGACAGCTTTTTATTTTTTGGACTTACGGTTACCGAGATAGCGATTAAAAATATTATTAAGAGGTCTTGTGTAACTTTGGCACCCATTAAGATAGAAATTTCTAATATGATTCAAAATGCTGCTAGAACGCCAAATCGCTCATATCTGACAGCTTTTTATTTTTTGGACTTACGGTTACCGAGAAAGCGATTAAAAATATTATTAAGAGGTCTTGTGTAACTTTGGCACCCATTAAGATAGAAATTTCTAATATGTTTCAAAATGCTGCTAGAACGCCAAATCGCTCATATCTGACACCTTTTTATTTTTTGGACTTACGGTTACCGAGATAGCGATTAAAAATATTATTAAGAGGTCTTGTGTAACTTTGGCACCCATTAAGATAGAAATTTCTAATATGTTTCAAAATGCTGCTAGAACGCCAAATCGCTCATATCTGACACCTTTTTATTTTTTGGACTTACGGTTACCGAGATAGCGATTAAAAATATTATTAAGAGGTCTTGTGTAACTTTGGCACCCATTAAGATAGAAATTTCTAATATGTTTCAAAATGCTGATTGAACGCCAAATCGCTCATATCTGACACCTTTTTATTTTTTGGACTTACGGTTACCGAGATAGCGATTAAAAATATTATTAAGAGGTCTTGTGTAACTTTGGCACCCATTAAGATAGAAATTTCTAATATGTTTCAAAATGCTGCTAGAACGCCAAATCGCTCATATCTGACACCTTTTTATTTTTTGGACTTACGGTTACCGAGATAGCGATTAAAAATATTATTAAGAGGTCTTGTGTAACTTTGGCACCCATTAAGATAGAAATTTCTAATATGTTTCAAAATGCTGCTAGAACGCCAAATCGCTCATATCTGACAGCTTTTTATTTTTTGGACTTACGGTTACCGAGATAGCGATTAAAAATATTATTAAGAGGTCTTGTGTAACTTTGGCACCCATTAAGATAGAAATTTCTAATATGTTTCAAAATGCTGCTAGAACGCCAAATCGCTCATATCTGACACCTTTTTATTTTTTGGACTTACGGTTACCGAGATAGCGATTAAAAATATTATTAAGAGGTCTTGTGTAACTTTGGCACCCATTAAGATAGAAATTTCTAATATGTTTCAAAATGCTGCTAGAACGCCAAATCGCTCATATCTGACAGCTTTTTATTTTTTGGACTTACGGTTACCGAGATAGCGATTAAAAATATTATTAAGAGGTCTTGTGTAACTTTGGCAACCATTAAGATAGAAATTTCTAATATGATTCAAAATGCTGCTAGAACGCCAAATCGCTCATATCTGACACCTTTTTATTTTTTGGACTTACGGTTACCGAGATAGCGATTAAAAATATTATTAAGAGGTCTTGTGTAACTTTGGCACCCATTAAGATAGAAATTTCTAATATGTTTCAAAATGCTGCTAGAACGCCAAATCGCTCATATCTGACACCTTTTTATTTTTTGGACTTACGGTTACCGAGAAAGCGATTAAAAATATTATTAAGAGGTCTTGTGTAACTTTGGCACCCATTAAGATAGAAATTTCTAATATGTTTCAAAATGCTGCTAGAACGCCAAATCGTTCATATCTGACACCTTTTTATTTTTTGGACTTACGGTTACCGAGATAGCGATTAAAAATATTATTAAGAGGTCTTGTGTAACTTTGGCACCCATTAAGATAGAAATTTCTAATATGTTTCAAAATGCTGCTAGAACGCCAAATCGCTCATATCTGACACCTTTTATTTTTTGGGCTTACGGTTACCGAGAAAGCGATTAAAAATATTATTAAGAGGTCTTGTGTAACTTTGGCACCCATTAAGATAGAAATTTCTAATATGTTTCAAAATGCTGCTAGAACGCCAAATCGCTCATATCTGACACCTTTTTATTTTTTGGACTTACGGTTACCGAGATAGCGATTAAAAATATTATTAAGAGGTCTTGTGTAACTTTGGCACCCATTAAGATAGAAATTTCTAATATGTTTCAAAATGCTGCTAGAACGCCAAATCGCTCATATCTGACACCTTTTTATTTTTTGGACTTACGGTTACCGAGATAGCGATTAAAAATATTATTTAGAGGTCTTGTGTAACTTTGGCTCCCATTAAGATAGAAATTTCTAATATGTTTCAAAATGCTGCTAGAACGCCAAATCGCTAATATCTGATACGTTTTTATTTTTTGGACTTACGGTTACCGAGATAGCGATTAAAAATATTATTAAGAGGTCTTGTGTAACTTTGGCACCCATTAAGATAGAAATTTCTAATATGTTTCAAAATGCTGCTAGAACGCCAAATCGCTCATATCTGACACCTTTTTATTTTTTGGACTTACGGTTACCGAGATAGCGATTAAAAATATTATTAAGAGGTCTTGTGTAACTTTGGCACCCATTAAGATAGAAATTTCTAATATGTTTCAAAATGCTGCTAGAACGCCAAATCGCTCATATCTGACAGCTTTTTATTTTTTGGACTTACGGTTACCGAGATAGCGATTAAAAATATTATTAAGAGGTCTTGTGTAACTTTGGCAACCATTAAGATAGAAATTTCTAATATGATTCAAAATGCTGCTAGAACGCCAAATCGCTCATATCTGACACCTTTTTATTTTTTGGACTTACGGTTACCGAGATAGCGATTAAAAATATTATTAAGAGGTCTTGTGTAACTTTGGCACCCATTAAGATAGAAATTTCTAATATGTTTCAAAATGCTGCTAGAACGCCAAATCGCTCATATCTGACACCTTTTTATTTTTTGGACTTACGGTTACCGAGAAAGCGATTAAAAATATTATTAAGAGGTCTTGTGTAACTTTGGCACCCATTAAGATAGAAATTTCTAATATGTTTCAAAATGCTGCTAGAACGCCAAATCGTTCATATCTGACACCTTTTTATTTTTTGGACTTACGGTTACCGAGATAGCGATTAAAAATATTATTAAGAGCTCTTGTGTAACTTTGGCACCCATTAAGATAGAAATTTCTAATATGTTTCAAAATGCTGCTAGAACGCCAAATCGCTCATATCTGACACCTTTTTATTTTTTGGACTTACGGTTACCGAGAAAGCGATTAAAAATATTATTAAGAGGTCTTGTGTAACTTTGGCACCCATTAAGATAGAAATTTCTAATATGTTTCAAAATGCTGCTAGAACGCCAAATCGCTCATATCTGACACCTTTTTATTTTTTGGACTTACGGTTACCGAGATAGCGATTAAAAATATTATTAAGAGGTCTTGTGTAACTTTGGCACCCATTAAGATAGAAATTTCTAATATGTTTCAAAATGCTGCTAGAACGCCAAATCGCTCATATCTGACACCTTTTTATTTTTTGGACTTACGGTTACCGAGATAGCGATTAAAAATATTATTTAGAGGTCTTGTGTAACTTTGGCTCCCATTAAGATAGAAATTTCTAATATGTTTCAAAATGCTGCTAGAACGCCAAATCGCTAATATCTGATACGTTTTTATTTTTTGGACTTACGGTTACCGAGATAGCGATTAAAAATATTATTAAGAGGTCTTGTGTAACTTTGGCACCCATTAAGATAGAAATTTCTAATATGTTTCAAAATGCTGCTAGAACGCCAAATCGCTCATATCTGACACCTTTTTATTTTTTGGACTTACGGTTACCGAGATAGCGATTAAAAATATTATTAAGAGGTCTTGTGTAACTTTGGCACCCATTAAGATAGAAATTTCTAATATGTTTCAAAATGCTGCTAGAACGCCAAATCGCTCATATCTGACACCTTTTTATTTTTTGGACTTACGGTTACCGAGATAGCGATTAAAAATATTATTAAGAGGTCTTGTGTAACTTTGGCACCCATAAAGATAGAAATTTCTAATATGTTTCAAAATGCTGCTAGAACGCCAAATCGCTCATATCTGACACCTTTTTATTTTTTGGACTTACGGTTACCAAGATAGCGATTAAAAATATTATTAAGAGGTCTTGTGTAACTTTGGCACCCATTAAGATAGAAATTTCTAATATGTTTCAAAATGCTGCTAGAACGCCAAATCGCTCATATCTGACACCTTTTTATTTTTTGGACTTACGGTTACCGAGATAGCGATTAAAAATATTATTAAGAGGTCTTGTGTAACTTTGGCACCCATTAAGATAGAAATTTCTAATATGTTTCAAAATGCTGCTAGAACGCCAAATCGCTCATATCTGACACCTTTTTATTTTTTGGACTTACGGTTACCGAGATAGCGATTAAAAATATTATTAAGAGGTCTTGTGTAACTTTGGCGCCCATTAAGATAGAAATTTCTAATATGTTTCAAAATGCTGCTAGAACGCCAAATCGCTCATATCTGACACCTTTTTATTTTTTGGACTTACGGTTACCGAGATAGCGATTAAAAATATTATTAAGAGGTCTTGTGTAACTTTGGCACCCATTAAGATAGAAATTTCTAATATGTTTCAAAATGCTGCTAGAACGCCAAATCGCTCATATCTGACACCTTTTTATTTTTTGGACTTACGGTTACCGAGATAGCGATTAAAAATATTATTAAGAGGTCTTGTGTAACTTTGGCACCCATTAAGATAGATATTTCTAATATGATTCAAAATGCTGCTAGAACGCCAAATCGCTCATATCTGACACCTTTTTATTTTTTGGACTTACGGTTACCGAGATAGCGATTAAAAATATTATTAAAAGGTCTTGTGTAACTTTGGCACCCATTAAGATAGAAATTTCTAATATGTTTCAAAATGCTGCTAGAACGCCAAATCGCTCATATCTGACACCTTTTTATTTTTTGGACTTACGGTTACCGAGATAACGATTAAAAATATTATTAAGAGGTCTTGTGTAACTTTGGCACCCATTAAGATAGAAATTTCTAATATGTTTCAAAATGCTGCTAGAACGCCAAATCGCTCATATCTGACACCTTTTTATTTTTTGGACTTACGGTTACCGAGATAGCGATTAAAAATATTATTAAGAGGTCTTGTGTAACTTTGGCACCCATTAAGATAGAAATTTCTAATATGATTCAAAATGCTGCTAGAACGCCAAATCGCTCATATCTGACACATTTTTATTTTTTTCACTTACGGTTATCGAGATAGCGATTAAAAATATTATTAAGAGGTCTTGTGTAACTTTGGCACCCATTAAGATAGAAATTTCTAATATGATTCAAAATGCTGCTAGAACGCCAAATCGCTCATATCTGACACCTTTTTATTTTTTGGACTTACGGTTACCGAGATAGCGATTAAAAATATTATTAAGAGGTCTTGTGTAACTTTGGCACCCATTAAGATAGAAATTTCTAATATGTTTCAAAATGCTGCTAGAACGCCAAATCGCTCATATCTGACACCTTTTTATTTTTTGGACTTACGGTTACCGAGATAGCGATTAAAAATATTATTAAGAGGTCTTGTGTAACTTTGGCACCCATTAAGATAGAAATTTCTAATATGTTTCAAAATGCTGCTAGAACGCCAAATCGCTCATATCTGACACCTTTTTATTTTTTGGACTTACGGTTACCGAGATAGCGATTAAAAATATTATTAAGAGGTCTTGTGTAACTTTGGCACCCATTAAGATAGAAATTTCTAATATGTTTCAAAATGCTGCTAGAACGCCAAATCGCTCATATCTGACACCCTTTTTATTTT
Organism: Onthophagus sagittarius; assembly: GCA_036711965.1. Lineage (NCBI taxonomy): Eukaryota > Metazoa > Arthropoda > Insecta > Coleoptera > Scarabaeidae > Onthophagus > Onthophagus sagittarius. The sequence continues at coordinate 6,584 of JASERS010000091.1, read as the reverse complement.
TTGGACTTACGGTTACCGAGATAGCGATTAAAAATATTATTAAGAGGTCTTGTGTAACTTTGGCACCCATTAAGATAGAAATTTCTAATATGTTTCAAAATGCTGCTAGAACGCCAAATCGCTCATATCTGACACCTTTTTATTTTTTGGACTTACGGTTACCGAGATAGCGATTAAAAATATTATTAAGAGGTCTTGTGTAACTTTGGCACCCATTAAGATAGAAATTTCTAATATGTTTCAAAATGCTGCTAGAACGCCAAATCGCTCATATCTGACACCTTTTTATTTTTTGTACTTACGGTTACCGAGATAGCGATTAAAAATATTATTAAGAGGTCTTGTGTAACTTTGGCACCCATTAAGATAGAAATTTCTAATATGTTTCAAAATGCTGCTAGAACGCCAAATCGCTCATATCTGACAACTTTTTATTTTTTGGACTTACGGTTACCGAGATAGCGATTAAAAATATTATTTAGAGGTCTTGTGTAACTTTGGCACCCATTAAGATAGAAATTTCTAATATGTTTCAAAATGCTGCTAGAACGCCAAATCGCTCATATCTGATACGTTTTTATTTTTTGCACTTACGGTTACCGAGATAGCGATTAAAAATATTATTAAGAGGTCTTGTGTAACTTTGGCACCCATTAAGATAGAAATTTCTAATATGTTTCAAATGCTGCTAGAACGCCAAATCGCTCATATCTGACACCTTTTTATTTTTTGGACTTACGGTTACCGAGATAGCGATTAAAAATATTATTAAGAGGTCTTGTGTAACTTTGGCACCCATTAAGATAGAAATTTCTAATATGTTTCAAAATGCTGCTAGAACGCCAAATCGCTCATATCTGACACCTTTTTATTTTTTGGACTTACGGTTACCGAGATAGCGATTAAAAATATTATTAAGAGGTCTTGTGTAACTTTGGCACCCATTAAGATAGAAATTTCTAATATGATTCAAAATGCTGCTAGAACGCCAAATCGCTCATATCTGACACCTTTTTATTTTTTGGACTTAGGGTTACCGAGATAGCGATTAAAAATATTATTAAGAGGTCTTGTGTAACTTTGGCACCCATTAAGATAGAAATTTCTAATATGTTTCAAAATGCTGCTAGAACGCCAAATCGCTCATATCTGACACCTTTTTATTTTTTTCACTTACGGTTATCGAGATAGCGATTAAAAATATTATTAAGAGGTCGTGTGTAACTTTGGCACCCATTAAGATAGAAATTTCTAATATGATTCAAAATGCTGCTAGAACGCCAAATCGCTCATATCTGACACCTTTTTATTTTTTGGACTTACGGTTACCGAGATAGCGATTAAAAATATTATTAAGAGGTCTTGTGTAACTTTGGCACCCATTAAGATAGAAATTTCTAATATGTTTCAAAATGCTGCTAGAACGCCAAATCGCTCATATCTGACACCTTTTTATTTTTTGGACTTACGGTTACCGAGATAGCGATTAAAAATATTATTAAGAGGTCTTGTGTAACTTTGGCACCCATTAAGATAGAAATTTCTAATATGTTTCAAAATGCTGCTAGAACGCCAAATCGCTCATATCTGACACCCTTTTTATTTTTTGGACTTACGGTTACCGAGATAGCGATTAAAAATATTATTAAGAGGTCTTGTGTAACTTTGGCACCCATTAAGATAGAAATTTCTAATATGTTTCAAAATGCTGCTAGAACGCCAAATCGCTCATATCTGATACGTTTTTATTTTTTGGACTTACGGTTACCGAGATAGCGATTAAAAATATTATTAAGAGGTCTTGTGTAACTTTGGCACCCATTAAGATAGAAATTTCTAATATGTTTCAAAATGCTGCTAGAACGCCAAATCGCTCATATCTGACACCTTTTTAGTTTTTGGACTTACGGTTACCGAGATAGCGATTAAAAATATTATTAAGAGGTCTTGTGTAACTTTGGCACCCATTAAGATAGAAATTTCTAATATGTTTCAAAATGCTGCTAGAACGCCAAATCGCTCATATCTGACACCTTTTTATTTTTTGGACTTACGGTTACCGAGATAGCGATTAAAAATATTATTAAGAGGTCTTGTGTAACTTTGGCACCCATAAAGATAGAAATTTCTAATATGTTTCAAAATGCTGCTAGAACGCCAAATCGCTCATATCTGACACCTTTTTATTTTTTGGACTTACGGTTACCAAGATAGCGATTAAAAATATTATTAAGAGGTCTTGTGTAACTTTGGCACCCATTAAGATAGAAATTTCTAATATGTTTCAAAATGCTGCTAGAACGCCAAATCGCTCATATCTGACACCTTTTTATTTTTTGGACTTACGGTTACCGAGATAGCGATTAAAAATATTATTAAGAGGTCTTGTGTAACTTTGGCACCCATTAAGATAGAAATTTCTAATATGTTTCAAAATGCTGCTAGAACGCCAAATCGCTCATATCTGACACCTTTTTATTTTTTGGACTTACGGTTACCGAGATAGCGATTAAAAATATTATTAAGAGGTCTTGTGTAACTTTGGCGCCCATTAAGATAGAAATTTCTAATATGTTTCAAAATGCTGCTAGAACGCCAAATCGCTCATATCTGACACCTTTTTATTTTTTGGACTTACGGTTACCGAGATAGCGATTAAAAATATTATTAAGAGGTCTTGTGTAACTTTGGCACCCATTAAGATAGAAATTTCTAATATGTTTCAAAATGCTGCTAGAACGCCAAATCGCTCATATCTGACACCTTTTTATTTTTTGGACTTACGGTTACCGAGATAGCGATTAAAAATATTATTAAGAGGTCTTGTGTAACTTTGGCACCCATTAAGATAGAAATTTCTAATATGATTCAAAATGCTGCTAGAACGCCAAATCGCTCATATCTGACACCTTTTTATTTTTTGGACTTACGGTTACCGAGATAGCGATTAAAAATATTATTAAGAGGTCTTGTGTAACTTTGGCACCCATTAAGATAGAAATTTCTAATATGTTTCAAAATGCTGCTAGAACGCCAAATCGCTCATATCTGACACCTTTTTATTTTTTGGACTTACGGTTACCGAGATAACGATTAAAAATATTATTAAGAGGTCTTGTGTAACTTTGGCACCCATTAAGATAGAAATTTCTAATATGTTTCAAAATGCTGCTAGAACGCCAAATCGCTCATATCTGACACCTTTTTATTTTTTGGACTTACGGTTACCGAGATAGCGATTAAAAATATTATTAAGAGGTCTTGTGTAACTTTGGCACCCATTAAGATAGAAATTTCTAATATGTTTCAAAATGCTGCTAGAACGCCAAATCGCTCATATCTGACACATTTTTATTTTTTTCACTTACGGTTATCGAGATAGCGATTAAAAATATTATTAAGAGGTCTTGTGTAACTTTGGCACCCATTAAGATAGAAATTTCTAATATGATTCAAAATGCTGCTAGAACGCCAAATCGCTCATATCTGACACCTTTTTATTTTTTGGACTTACGGTTACCGAGATAGCGATTAAAAATATTATTAAGAGGTCTTGTGTAACTTTGGCACCCATTAAGATAGAAGTTTCTAATATGATTCAAAATGCTGCTAGAACGCCAAATCGCTCATATCTGACACCTTTTTATTTTTTGGACTTATGGTTACCGAGATAGCGATTAAAAATATTATTAAGAGGTCTTGTGTAACTTTGGCACCCATTAAGATAGAAATTTCTAATATGTTTCAAAATGCTGCTAGAACGCCAAATCGCTCATATCTGACACCTTTTTATTTTTTGGACTTACGGTTACCGAGATAGCGATTAAAAATATTATTAAGAGGTCTTGTGTAACTTTGGCACCCATTAAGATAGAAATTTCTAATATGTTTCAAAATGCTGCTAGAACGCCAAATCGCTCATATCTGACACCTTTTTATTTTTTGTACTTACGGTTACCGAGATAGCGATTAAAAATATTATTAAGAGGTCTTGTGTAACTTTGGCACCCATTAAGATAGAAATTTCTAATATGTTTCAAAATGCTGCTAGAACGCCAAATCGCTCATATCTGACAACTTTTTATTTTTTGGACTTACGGTTACCGAGATAGCGATTAAAAATATTATTTAGAGGTCTTGTGTAACTTTGGCACCCATTAAGATAGAAATTTCTAATATGTTTCAAAATGCTGCTAGAACGCCAAATCGCTCATATCTGACACCTTTTTATTTTTTGGACTTACGGTTACCGAGATAGCGATTAAAAATATTATTAAGAGGTCTTGTGTAACTTTGGCACCCATTAAGATAGAAATTTCTAATATGATTCAAAATGCTGCTAGAACGCCAAATCGCTCATATCTGACACCTTTTTATTTTTTGGACTTATGGTTACCGAGATAGCGATTAAAAATATTATTAAGAGGTCTTGTGTAACTTTGGCACCCATTAAGATAGAAATTTCTAATATGTTTCAAAATGCTGCTAGAACGCCAAATCGCTCATATCTGACACCTTTTTATTTTTTGGACTTACGGTTACCGAGATAGCGATTAAAAATATTATTAAGAGGTCTTGTGTAACTTTGGCACCCATTAAGATAGAAATTTCTAATATGTTTCAAAATGCTGCTAGAACGCCAAATCGCTCATATCTGACACCTTTTTATTTTTTGGACTTACGGTTACCGAGATAGCGATTAAAAATATTATTAAGAGGTCTTGTGTAACTTTGGCACCCATTAAGATAGAAATTTCTAATATGATTCAAAATGCTGCTAGAACGCCAAATCGCTCATATCTGACACCTTTTTATTTTTTGGACTTAGGGTTACCGAGATAGCGATTAAAAATATTATTAAGAGGTCTTGTGTAACTTTGGCACCCATTAAGATAGAAATTTCTAATATGTTTCAAAATGCTGCTAGAACGCCAAATCGCTCATAGCTGACACCTTTTTATTTTTTTCACTTACGGTTATCGAGATAGCGATTAAAAATATTATTAAGAGGTCGTGTGTAACTTTGGCACCCATTAAGATAGAAATTTCTAATATGATTCAAAATGCTGCTAGAACGCCAAATCGCTCATATCTGACACCTTTTTATTTTTTGGACTTACGGTTACCGAGATAGCGATTAAAAATATTATTAAGAGGTCTTGTGTAACTTTGGCACCCATTAAGATAGAAATTTCTAATATGTTTCAAAATGCTGCTAGAACGCCAAATCGCTCATATCTGACACCTTTTTATTTTTTGGACTTACGGTTACCGAGATAGCGATTAAAATATTATTAAGAGGTCTTGTGTAACTTTGGCACCCATTAAGATAGAAATTTCTAATATGTTTCAAAATGCTGCTAGAACGCCAAATCGCTCATATCTGACACCCTTTTTATTTTTTGGACTTACGGTTACCGAGATAGCGATTAAAAATATTATTAAGAGGTCTTGTGTAACTTTGGCACCCATTAAGATAGAAATTTCTAATATGTTTCAAAATGCTGCTAGAACGCCAAATCGCTCATATCTGATACGTTTTTATTTTTTGGACTTACGGTTACCGAGATAGCGATTAAAAATATTATTAAGAGGTCTTGTGTAACTTTGGCACCCATTAAGATAGAAATTTCTAATATGTTTCAAAATGCTGCTAGAACGCCAAATCGCTCATATCTGACACCTTTTTAGTTTTTGGACTTACGGTTACCGAGATAGCGATTAAAAATATTATTAAGAGGTCTTGTGTAACTTTGGCACCCATTAAGATAGAAATTTCTAATATGTTTCAAAATGCTGCTAGAACGCCAAATCGCTCATATCTGACACCTTTTTATTTTTTGGACTTACGGTTACCGAGATAGCGATTAAAAATATTATTAAGAGGTCTTGTGTAACTTTGGCACCCATAAAGATAGAAATTTCTAATATGTTTCAAAATGCTGCTAGAACGCCAAATCGCTCATATCTGACACCTTTTTATTTTTTGGACTTACGGTTACCGAGATAGCGATTAAAAATATTATTAAGAGGTCTTGTGTAACTTTGGCACCCATTAAGATAGAAATTTCTAATATGTTTCAAAATGCTGCTAGAACGCCAAATCGCTCATATCTGACACCTTTTTATTTTTTGGACTTACGGTTACCGAGATAGCGATTAAAAATATTATTAAGAGGTCTTGTGTAACTTTGGCACCCATTAAGATAGAAATTTCTAATATGTTTCAAAATGCTGCTAGAACGCCAAATCGCTCATATCTGACACCTTTTTATTTTTTGGACTTACGGTTACCGAGATAACGATTAAAAATATTATTAAGAGGTCTTGTGTAACTTTGGCACCCATTAAGATAGAAATTTCTAATATGTTTCAAAATGCTGCTAGAACGCCAAATCGCTCATATCTGACACCTTTTTATTTTTTGGACTTACGGTTACCGAGATAGCGATTAAAAATATTATTAAGAGGTCTTGTGTAACTTTGGCACCCATTAAGATAGAAATTTCTAATATGTTTCAAAATGCTGCTAGAACGCCAAATCGCTCATATCTGACACATTTTTATTTTTTTCACTTACGGTT
>JASERS010000090.1:0-25937 GCA_036711965.1 Onthophagus sagittarius | reverse complement strand
AAACCGTTTATCTGTGCATAGGAAATGTGTCTGCTATCCGAGATGTGCACATAGAAGAAAGAAACAATACACGTCATGTTGGATATGAGATTGAGATCGAAGGAGGATTCGAAATGTAGTTTCTGTCACGCCAAGACCTTTTTATTCACAAACCCTAGGCGATTTGCAGTTGCTAGGTCAGATCATCGATAGTGGGCATTCATTATTTGGTGAAGTTGCCTCGAGTGTCTTCTTCGCTGCGAGTAGATCACGAAACACGTGAGAAGTTGGAGAAGGACTGAAAGATTGGGTGAGGGAGAACGGCAAGCCAACTCGAACCTGCTACGCCGACAAGCGCGAGGAAAGGCCAGACAACGGGGCGGAATCCGCAGTTAGAGGGGTGAGTTGCGGAAGTGACCTGAAAAAATAGACAAATGAATTTTTGAAATAGTCTTACCGAATCAGTTTCGTTCTTCACCGGTTCATCCTCACTCGGCTTGATGATGCTCAAAATGACCTCGTCGTCAGCCAGATTGGCCAATGTCACATCGCGTTGTTTGAGCGAAATCGTCGGTAGAGCAGTTGAATGAGTCAGGTCTTCTGTAATTTCCACTTCCGAATCGACGAGAGGAAGGGCTCGAGGGTTCTGTAAAAATTAACAGTTTGATTTTTGAAAGATGAAAATGACCGAATTGTGTATTTTTGGTACAGAGAGTTCTTGCACAGAAGTCGAAGCTCGGTCCTTTTGGGCGTTGACGCTACAAATTGGTGTCGTCACAAGGATCGAATTCATTTCCCTTACGCAATATCCTTCTGCAGGGCGACCTCCTCATCGGTTAACACGAGCATTTCTTCAGTGTGCACGTCGAGAGTTACTCGAGACCGTCTGACGGATGAGTTGGAATCTGCGATTTTTCAATTTTGTAAGGTCGCGGAGAAAAGACTTTACCAGCAGATCTCTTCTTCCTCCCCGCATTGAACATGTCAGCATGTTGAGGTGACGGGAAGGCGTCCCATACTCCCATCGGGGCGATCCTGGATTATCACAAGTATTGTTGAGATAGAGGTGGTAGAACTGACCACGTCTTTCTCATCGGGTGGTCTGGAGGCAAACGCGACAGAGCGTCAGTTGTGACAGCAGGCACAATGGGAAGAATGGGCGGCGAGGACCAACCAGGGGGCGACGGCGATGGAAGACGCGGCGACGGACGGAAAGAAGCGATAGATCGAGCAGACAGACCGTCTGAGACGAAACTTTTTAGAAAAAAAGGAAATGATAGAAACCAAAACCTTCCCGAGCAGAACCATCGACAATCTTTTTCAGCACGCGATTGGACATGACTGAATCGTGCGAAGGAAGTGTCGCGTGCGATGGAACACGGTGACGAAGGGACGACGATGTGTCCTGAACAACACATCGCAACTGCAGACGCAATTGAACTCACTCCGAGTGGTACTTCGTATCCAGGCCCTGTCACTGGTTTCATTACTGTGTTGGGTGTTTCTGCGACTATAAACGAAGGCCCCGCGGCGTACGGTTCTTGAGGAGAAGATGCGTAAGAAGATCTGGTAAAACTTCAGACTTTTTTTACAGACATAAACTTACTTGACCGGGGGAAGAATGCCGTAGATCTCATCAATGTTTGTGTGCTCGCGTCCGAATGGATGTGTATTTCCTCCCTCATGAATCGTCTCTGTGGTCTGACGGTCAGGAAGGACAACACGATCTGTCGAGGGCAGCATCTCATGAGTAGACGAGGCTGTCGACATCGAAGTTGTGGTTGTTGGCTGATTGTGAGTACTTGTCGTAGTCGACGGTGTGGTGGTCGACGTTGTAGACGATGTTGTCGTGGATGTAGTGGTAGACGTTGTAGTAGAAGGTTCCGTCGTGGTAGTGACCGTGGGTCTGGGCGAAGAGTGTACGATGACCAGTCCTTCTTCGGTCACTGGTTCCTCTACGGGGTTGGAGACGCTCAACGGCTCCGAGGTTACAACTTCGGTTCCAGCCCTGAAAGATTATAACCTCACATGTAAGTTGTGTAGCAATAAAACTCACGAAGTGCTCTCGGTCTTCCACCACGACGAAGTCGAGAAAGACGATACTTTGTGGGGCGACGCAGTGGTGAATCCGGTGGGAACGGTGATTCCTCCAGGCAGCAGATCTCGCAGACCTTCCAAGTCACTCCACGAGGACACGACCTTTTTGCGGAGTTGGTCGCGTTCTTGTGGTGTGAGTACGGTGACTGAAATGGACGTTGGTGTGTTTTGAGAACAGTAAAAACCTTTGCCAGCAGACGGAGTAGTGAAACGAGAGACTTCTTGCAACGTTGTTGAAGGCAAGTGGATCTTATCGCCTGTAAAATTTATATAACTAGTTTTTTTTTAATTGTAAAGTTCACCATGTTCATTCGAGAGAGGAATCGAATCTTGATTGTGGGACGCTAAAATCGTTGTAGTCCCATCAGTGGTTTCTTCTGTCGTCTCCCAGTTGAACGTCTTGTACACTTGTTCGTCGTCGTCGTTTTCTCGTGCGGGATGGGCGGATGAAGCGACGGACGAGGACATTGTCGACGTTGAAGTTGCTTGTGTGGATGAAGACATCGTTGTCGACGCTGAAGACGTGGGTGTTGTCGATGTTGCAACGGTCGTCTTGATGTTTGTGGTTGTGGGAGGCGAAAGTGTTGTTGGCACGTCTAAATGCGCAATTTGAGTTAGACAACAAGTAAACCGACTTGTCGATGTCGTTGCTTTGGCGGTGGTTGAAACACTATCGATGGAGGGAGAAGCGGAATACGAATACGTAGAATATCCAGACGAAGAGGATTGTGATAAGGAAGAATGGTCTTGAGTAGAAGACGAAGAAGACTTCGAGTCTGACGATAGTGCAGTGAGTTGTGACGAATTGTGCTGTTTGTATTCAGTTCTGAAAAGTTAGGACTTCTTGGATTTTTTTCGGATTGTGTCTTACTTGATAGGAAGGTCATGCGACAGTAAATGGTCGCACACAGGAGGCTGCAATTCATTTGCATGAAGGAGTTGAAGTTAGAAAAACGCACCGAAATACCCTCACATCCATTGTCGGCCCTGTCGCACAGAGTTATTTGACAGGAAAAGGCAACTAGCAACTGCAATGTCCTGTTGATCTGTAGTCCGACCCTTTCTCCTTACCTGATCAGCAAACCTAAATGCAGGAATTGTTGTGAAAGCAACAGACAGGTCTGAAGAATACGTGATTGGTGAAAGGAGGGCTCGATCTGCGACGCAACTGTGATGCAAATAATGTTACGAAAGCTTGAAATGGTTGAAACCCTCTCTCGTCGATCAGTCGATAGTCTCCTCCATGGGGATCTTTTACATTGCACGAGTGGACGAGGAAGCCGGACGTCTCTGCAAGGCACGGGTCCACGTACTGATCTGCCCCGTCCCCTACTCGAATCACACATCCATCTATGCACAACAGGCTGTCCGATGGTGGCAGATCGAATCTTCGGCCCGTTCATCGACGTCGACAACACATCGTAGTGGCATTCGGGCGACACATCAGCTTGCGGCGTGGGCAGTGGGGAGGGGGGAAGGTCACTGCGGGGTACGGTACTCAAAGGGGAGAGGGGACACTCTCTCACCTGACATCGAGGTTGTGTTCCACCACGGCGGCTGCTTGCCGATAGAAGCAGTTGAGGCGGTATGCACGGTCACCTGTGGGCAACAATAGGAAGGGGAGGGAGGGACACTTGCCTGAGGTGATGAACATCTTGTGCTTCTGGATCACAACAACGACGGAGAACAGGACACCCGGCGGATTGGCCTGTGCACAAGAAGGTGTTGCCAGTGTTTGTTGTCCTTCGCTCGTCTTCCCATATCCGATGTGTGTCGAATGCAATGGTTCGTTAAGCGCGTGACCACGTAAACTGGTGTCAAAATGGCACGCTTGTACCACCGATGTACTCGGCAGCAGCCTTCGTCCCCACAGCGGGAGGCCCAGCACGCACGACTTGTGCAATCCCTTTGCACTGTTATTCAAATGCTAAAGCTGCCAAGGTCGAGAGCGGCCGTTACCTATGTGACGACACCTCGTTGAGTCTAATGATGTGCCCCGACTGTCACGTAAATATCTACAGTACTCTCGGGTCACACACGTGCATTGGTGAGGGTTACCGATCGGACCGTGCTTTTACTGCCTCGGTTCCGATTTCGAGATGTTCCCTTTTACACAATGGTTCGTCATGGAGTGATTGCGAGTGTGGCAACGAGTCATCAACGGCTTAGTCCGCCAACACCTACAGGGGCGAAGGTAAGGAGGAAAGGAGGAGAGACAGAAGACACAAGGCACAAGACGGCGCCGTAAAAAGGGACTGCCAAAGGTCGCCAGGATTGACATGCAAATCTGGTGGCGTGTGTTGCAGTGAGACAAATCGGGCGGATAAGCATGCGTGTGGAAAGGGCGAACATGGCGATCTGACTAACGAGACAAGACCCTCTTGTCACAAGAATAGAAGATAGCAAGATAATTCAAACAGTAAGGTTCAAACTTCTGAATGAAAGAAGGAAAAGGCATTCTCAAGCCTAGCCCCCAGTCTGATCACCAAGCCTCACCATTCTTTGCTTTTGCACTGCGCATTCTCCCAGATAAGGCACATCGACGTAGAAAGGCGTTGCCATTGGGTTCTCGCAGTAGTCCAAGTGACATCTGAAGGTAGTATGTCTGTATAAACTGAACTCTCAATTCAAACCTCTTATCCGCAAAATATCCTCGAACATAAATGTGACCCGCAAACGGTTTATCTCCTGGTTTGATGTGTAATCGTAGACCTGATGAGAGACACTCCTGTAAAGGTAAGTTTGCAAAAAGAGAAAAGAAAGTGTAGAAGAGACCAACCAGAGTAGGCCTGCTAGGAATGGCAGGTTCACTGTGTTTAGAAGGCAACGCAGGGCTAGATTCGTGTACTATAGCACAACTCAACGATGACGTCCACAGGACGAGAAATAACAGCCGCATGGTGTGTATTTCAATTGCGTAACACTTGGGCCGTGAATGGTGGGATCAGGGGTTGGGGTGGGTGCCCCCGCATGAGCCCTCCCCTTTACTCGCAGCACCCGCGACGACCACTGATCCCTGAAGGAGAATGAATGCCAATGAATAGGGCGAAGCGCGCCCGTGTTGAGTCACGCCAGCATGCCCCGAGAAACAGTGACACGAGGTCAAGCAGGGTGAATATGAATACACACGTTAGTGCCTAAGCTGACTATGAGTTAATCGAACGAGTTTTAGCGTAACAAATGTGGTCGAATAAATAACAGAGAAGGGTAAAATATATTCTTTATCGTTAAAAAAATCCTGAACACAAAACACGTCTAATCAACAAGTAAAGTGCAACCTGAATAAGCACTCGTGTCGTTGCAACACCGTTCAATATCACACTAGCTTCAACTATATGTATAATCTAGGTACATGCCTCTCATCATCTCTTTTCTTTCCGAGTTTACTTGATTCGAATGCGTTCGCATTGCGTACTCCACACGAGAGCGAGCACGCCTCCCATCACCTGCAAGCAAATAGAAAGTTTTTTCTTTTATCTTTTTGTTCTGATTTTTGAGATGGTCTTAACACATTTGTGAGTTCAAACGACCCCCACCTCTTCGAAGTGTGCGTCTGCGGCGTTCTGCTTGAAGTATCGTCGTTCCTCCTTCTCATCGAGGTCATCGTACTCCTGCAATCGTTGCTTGGTCACTGTTCCTTCTCCAATCCCCTTACCTTCCACAGCATGTACAGTCTGGGCGAAGTCGCCCGCTCGCACTGTACCATTATTGCCGTGTCCAATAGGGCATTGGGATTTGTGATAACAAGTGCCTACAAAGAAGGGATTCGTCTAAAAGAACTTGTGCCTTCTTGAACATACCTTCTTGTCGCTGCGTGCATACTCGTACAGCCGACACCGCTCAGCTCCAAAGTACGCCAGCAAATGGCGGCACAGAGCTCCACAAGAGATGCCTGATTACAGAGAAGGTTGAAAAAAACCACTGTTCAATATGATCGACGTACCTCGCAGCAGCGTCCTCAGTGAAGGTTCTCTCTCCTCGAGCGGTATTTGACGCACCATCGACAACTGCAGACAAATTTGTTTTAACAAAATCAGATTCATGAAAAGTACACTCAGGTCTCTCTTCCCAACTCACCAGAGTCACTAGTTCTCGCACCGACTCGAGTGATTCTCCGCACGCATTGCGCACGACAGCCCAGTCGGATTGTGTGCCCGTGGCCATCTGCAGATGCCTCATTGTTTTAAATTCTTCATCGAGTCTCGAGTTACCAAAGTATAAAACAGTGCGTACCTTGAAGAACCCGACGACCTCCCTGCGTGCGCGCTCGCCACTCGGCTGCGCCAGCATACTCTTCCACATCGCGTCGCGTCTGCGTGCCAACGTTTGCTCTCTTTGTCACCGTGTCATCCTCACCTGCAGTTCCACTCTGCATCGGTCACGTGCTTCTGCAGCAGTCGACGGTAGTTTGAGACCGCGTCCTCGACTATCTGAAAATAAAAAATAGCTTCAGCTAAAAAGCCAGTAAAGGCTTTGACACCCACCTTCTGCAGTTTGCTCTGCCGCGTCGACATGAAGTGCACATACACGGCCTTCTCTTGTGGAATGGGCACTGCAGCCGGATGCACCTCCTTGCCTGGCAGAGGGGCGGCGCCTCACGGCCCGCCGGGCCACTCGGGATTCCGCCGCTGTCTGAAATATCAGCTTCGTTTTGACTCTGCCTACGAAAGTAATCGAGCAACTGCAAAGTCCTCACCATGCTCCCTCTTCCTCTGCCGTCGCGGTGCATTGGATGAGAAGGCGAGAGGTGCATTTTCACTGCCGAATGGCAGCTCAGCATCGGGCACAGGGCCCGGCGACGGAGGACACACCAATGAACCAACCGAGCCGACCGAGTCTGCTTCTGTAAATACGGCTTGTTAATTTTTTTCAGAATCAGAAGATACACTCTCCTTTATTCTAGAAAAAGTTCTCTAAAACCATACTTACCCTGCAGTGCATTGTGCTGTATGGCGAGGGGTGCAGGCATGAGGTGTCCACCCGATGAGTATCGTCTCGCAGTGCCGTCCATACACGGCAGAATGCCCTCGCTGCAGGTGATTCGCATGTTTCTTTTCTTTCAAACCTTCACTCACTTGACCATGTTCACGAGGTTTTCGATGTCGTCGTTTAGGGCGTACTCGAGGCCCGTCGTCGGGGTGCCGGGCATCGGGCTCTGAACGAAGATGGCGGGTACTTTTAGAAATGAACAAACCAGTCAATAGTAACTAATCCAGTCCCCTCCCCACCTCCTCCGGCGTCGTATCGCCAACTGCGCCGAACAGCCCCGTCGGCACGGCGATCTGTGCGGGCGCGACCTGCTTGAACTCTCCGTCCGAAGTACGCGAACCCTCGCGACGACGCTCGTCTATCAGGGGTGTCTCTGAAAACGGGTCATCTTGTCCTTTGTCATTTCACGTCTCGCCAACTGAATAAAAAGAGTCGACTTAAAAAACTACCAAAGCTTTCAGAAACCCTGCACTTACTGTGACTGCGCGACACGCAAATCAAGTAGATAATTAGGGCAATAGATGTAGCCGTTGTGCGCTCGCCGTCGAGCATGACGATTTTGACCTGTAAATCAGATTCAAAGTCAATAGCTCGTGTCCCAGTGCCGACCTCGTCCCTCTCGGCGTGTGCGTCGGGTTCGCTATGTACTAGCATGTGGGCCTCTCCGTTGGCGAGTTTCATCTTGAGCACCTTCCAGTTGAATGTCTTCTCGTGGGTCAGGAAGTGCTGCCAAACGTGTGCAGGCTGCGACCGCGTGCTGCAGACTGAACGACGTACGCTCTGGAAGAATGATACCTTCATCTCGACTCTTCTGACTCCTCAACTCACCCTCATAGATGCAGTTTCGTGCATACGGCGGGCGACAGCCGTAGTATTGCAGAAAGTCAACAAGGAAGGCTGACGTGTTGTAGCCGGAGAGGAAAACCACCACCTGCATGCAGGATTTTCTCTTCTGTTATCAATAAGATACTCACATGTTCCTTCTCCGTCTCCAGCAGGTACTTGCTCAGCATGCGCATGTGGAAGTCGTACGTGAATGAGTGTACGTGGCACGATGAAATCAGGTCGTCCTTCACCGTTTCGATCTCGCGGACCAACGATGTCTCCACAGAGGTGTCCGTCTATAAAATGTTTGGATTGCTTTCTAAATTCATAAACTGAAAATTTCTCGAGTGTGATCCACCCACCTCTGCAGCCACGTGAAACACACTCCACACGGCAAATTCGACGTGGAAATACGGCGGAGAGAAGGAGAGTTTGGCGATGATCACACCGCCCTCGACTGCGCGCACGAGCCATCTGTGGAAAGAAGAAAATTTTTGTTTCCAAGTTTTAAAGTTGATTTTAAAGCAAAATAAAACGTTTAAAATACCTCTCGGGGTGCTCAACACCGTTGACGGAGCCTGCCTGCGTTGAACTGCCGATGCTCAGGGCAGGCGAGATACTGCGGCCGCTGCAAGGTCGAGCATTTACAGATAGAGACGTCTTGTCAGTCCCTCACCCCTGCAGTTCGACGTGCACCATTCCGAGGGACACGAGGTATTCGGCGTACTCACTCGCCAGCATCTCTTCGACCTGTAACTGATTTCCTATGATTCAAGTCGTTAAAATCCACAAGTAACGTTATCGCCACCACTTGTTGTCTCCCTCCTACACACCTTGAGCATCGCAGGATGCTCCTCTTTCGCAGCCAACAGTGACGTTTTCAGAGATGGCGACGGAGGCGGCTCTTCTGAATTCAATCGTTTTTCCTTCATCAAGTTCTTTTTACACACCGAAGCCGATCAGCTGCTCCCTCTCCTTCTCCTCCATAATCTGCTCGCGTTCCTTCGTCGCCGACTTCTTCCGCACGTGTTTCTCGACCGCGTCCTTATCGCCATTTGCGTGCATCGATCCTCGCATCCACTCCGAAACCGAGGAACTGAAACAGAAATGTGTAATCTGATAACAAATCTGTAAAATGCTGGGACGAGAAAAAAATTGTACTAATCGTCTCCTCTGTTCTCTCTATCGATTTTCCAACCTCAGCGTTGCTGCACGACTTCTTCTCTTCTCCTTCTTCTCCACTACAGTCTCCACATCTGCCTTGGGCGACTCCGATTGCACCTAAGCAAATTGTAACTTAATGCGAACAGCATTTTGTCTCTTCACCTGTTCCTCGATCGGTGCCCTAACAGACGCGATGACACTTCTCCACCGCGGAAACAGCAACAGCGGCGTCATTACGAAGTGCGCCGACCGCGCAGTCGACCACAGTTCGGCCATGTCCACTACCTGCACAACGCTCTCTTTACAATGAGTTACCAGCGATCAAAGATAGTTGTTTAAAATTTTTGGCCAGGCTTTGACTTTGAAACTTTCGATACCCTTCCCACTGACCGAAATGCTGTCCTCGCCCTGCAGCAGACGCGCGTGCACCAGCGACAGATTGTAGTGCGGCACGATTTGGCTGTACACGGTCTCGCGTTTGTTTGTTTGCAATCCCATCGTACCGTCGAGTGAACTCGCGCAGAGTCGCCAACTGCTGCAGTTGGTCCTCCATCAGACAGTCGTACATGCCGAAGTGCAGGAAGGCCGGCTCTGCAAGTGAAACGTGCATCACAATTGAATCTTGACACCCCATCGCCCATCTCTCTTCTCTCACCGGCTCGTCGGTACAGTCGACTCATCGTCAGTACACACTGCTTAGGCATGGCCTCGCACGAGTGTCCGAGGGGGTAATCGCTGTCGATGAACGATTCCGTGCAGCGCCACAGTTTGCCCGCGAACGAGCCGTCCTGTGTATTTGAGGGGTGAAACAGGTAGTAGTAGAGACTCCCTCATGTTAATTTTACATTGTTTACAAAAAAACAAGACTCACATCGTATGCGTACAAGTGGGTTATGCCCATTTTTTGCAGTCCGATCTGCCGCAGCAGACACTTTTTAGCCTCGTGCCACGCCGCCGCGTTTTCCACCTGACGATGCACGCGAGGTCAACCCACACCTCTCATATTACCCACCTGGTAGTCGAGCAGTGCCACGGTCTTTGGATCCACGTTGTACGTGTACGTTGTGATCTAAAAATCGACTGTAGGTACATCGAAAATATTTAGTCTCCTTCTACCACTTCATCATCGCCCCACGAACCTTTGCCCCCGCGACCGTGAGAATGATGATCCTCTGTCTCGGTATAACACACCGCTCGTCGTCCTCATCATCCACGATCACAGTGGGCCCGTACTTCTCCCTCCTCGAGTGGTCGCCCAATTCTTCGACCACTTCGTTCGGTTCGTACGGCCAATCGATGTAGCGCAGTTGAGCGTTCCACGCTTCCTGTAATGGTGAACATAATTTAAATTTAATTCATCCAATCCCGACGTACTTCATCATACGAAAACAGCAGATGCGTCGGCTTCTCAGCGACGTACGCACACTCTTCCATGTCCATTCCCATGTCACAGCCCTGAATAAACCGTTCTTACTCTGTTACTTGAAAATGTACAATCATTCACTAAAGTCCAAGATAGAAAAACTGTATCAAGTGACCCCTCAAACATACCACAACACCGGGGAATAGTGCTTCGTCGACCAGTCCCATGCGGGGGTCTCGCAGGTCGACGGTGTATGCACGCTCCGTGTCGGAGACGTACGCGTCGTGCTTCTTTGTGTGCTCTGCAGGCATTTCATGTCACAACATGTAGTTTGCAACATCACCGCCTTACCATGGAAATTAGCGTGTGGGTCGACAGGCTGGCTGTTCTCGCCCAGCAGACGCGCTCTCATCACATCCATCACCTGCGAGCATTTTCAATTATCGAAGTGCAGTCAACTCCAGCGATACCTTCAATGCCGCGTGTGGATTACTGCACGTGAATGTGTGTCGCGTGAATACGTGCAACGGTTTCGTGTGTGGGAATTGCTCACCTGAATATTAGTTTTAATAAAATCCCGCTTCTTCGACTCACCGATGTCATTCGCCACGTACTCCAGCCATTCCATCAACGGTCGCACGAAGTTGGGCGACAGTTTCTACAACCTCGCTGTATATTTTGCCCTTTCTCGTTTCCTATTGTTCACAAAACCACATCCTTGCCCACCTTGGTCATTTCCCTCACAGCGAGACACTCCTCGTGGAACAACATGGCTAACGCTTTGCGAGTCGATTCGCGTTCCTTCGCCTCGGCCGGCGCTGCACGCACAATTTGGTTTTGTTTCTAATTGTAAATAATTTTTTTAAAACTCGACTCACTCTCATTTTCCTTCGGAGGTTCTATCATCTCAAACAGAGAGGACTCCTTCTTCAATCGCTTCGCAATACTCCCTGCAAGCACGAGATTCAAATGGTAACAGTAGCCTCCAACTCACTCAGCGGTCGTCGATCAAACAATTCCATGTTTAGCAGACCGAACTCCATGGTGAGGTCCGCCAGGGCCTGTAATATTCCATTGTCCAAAGGGTGATTCATTTACCCTCGTACCTGTCTCGCACACCACTGCAGTTGTTGTATCCACCGCTCTCTGCCTACGTCGCCGATCTGCCAAATGGCACATTCCACGAATACGAATGCTTCCGCGTTCGCGGGCAAATGCATCGCCGTGTACCGAGTGCCTGCAGAGACGCTTTCATTCTTCTACAATCATCTTTGCGTTGTGATGTTTTCATTTCTCCAAGTCTATCCCCGCCACCCACCGTCCTTCTTCTTCCTCTGCTTGAACCATGGCTCGACAGGAGGAACGCAGGTCAAGCGGTCGAAGCTGCAAAGTTCGTTAAAATGTCAATCATCATTGCCTCCTCCCATACCTCTCCCTCAATGTCTTGCCGTCCAGAAGATACTCGCGAGCGTCGCGGTCGAGAGGATCGGGAATCGGCAATTGCATTACTTCGCCGCGACAGTTCACCAGACGGACCTCCGCCACGCCATAGCCTGAAAAAAATAGAATTGTAACAAAAATTCAGTGAGGTTCCTCACCATAGTCGATCTGTCCGTTCTCCCTCGGTGTGCAGACGACGTTGAATTTGGCGCGATACTCGTCGGGAACCATGTAGCCATCTCTTTCGTACGGGTTGAACACCTGTACAATTTGGCGAATTTATCTCTTCTCTTCCTTTTGCTCTGCCCAAAAATTTCAGAGAATACGAATTCGTAAACCTTTACTTGAATTTTCCGAACTCACAGTCTGGTCGGCAACAATCTGGGCGACGAATTTGAATAGAGCGCTCTCCAGGATGGTCGGCGCCTTCGCAGCATACTCGAGCATTTCGTTGACGTCGATGTCCTTGGGAGGTGAATGTTTATTTTTATTATTATCCCCAAAAGTTTTGAAGCTAAAAGATATAATCGACACAAAACGCATCCTTACGTCGAGATCCCAGTCGGCAAAGCTGACATCGCATATTTCCTCTTTTCCGCGCTCGGCGTTCTGGAGCATCTCGTCGATAATATCTTGCGTTATCTCCTCCACGGCGTTTATCATCTCGCGCGTTTTCTTCCATATACGGTTGTACTGAACACATTTATTACGAATTAGGTTGTTTTGAGTTTCCCTGTGTGCTTCTGTTCAAGGAGTATGTGTAAGGTGGACCGTTGTCATGCAACGACGTTTTTGAGCCTCGTTTTATTGTAAAACAAGTCTGAAACTTCTTTTCCCCTCACCCTGTTCCGCTCCATCACCGCGCACTCGAGCAGAAATCGCACTTGTCGGAATGTCTTCGTTGCACTCGTGTACCGCACCGGTGCCCACGCATTCTGAAGGAGGTCTTTGTTCGGAAGTCGGATGAATTGGTGAATCGTTCGAATATTGTGTACATCTTTGTCAGAATTAGACTTCCTACGTAGGTTGTTACTTACATCGATATGCTGCCGCAGGTAGTAGTCGAAGTGTGCGAGGAAGGGTGTGATATCTGCGGGCAGTGCCAGATGGGCCACCATGCTCGGAATTCTCGGACACGATTGCAGAAACTGAAAAAGTTTGCGTTGAAAATGCAAAGTAAAGAACTCAGACTGCTCACCTCAACCTCCTCATCGGTTAGTCGACTCTTTCCATTCTTCACGTATTCCTGCACGTACAGATCGACACTCACGGATACGAGTCGCTGTGTCAGATCGATCACGAGGTCCTTTGTCACCTGAATGATAATTTGTTGTCTACTGCTCCATACAACAAAGGTGTTACGCCGGTTAGTTCAGTTAGTGCAAGTCCCTGCATACCTCCCTCTCTGGCTTCACAATTCCGTGCAGTGTAATCAGCATGTGGTTATCGAATAGACTCGGCTCGGATTCGTAGCACTGTCTGCAATCGCGTCGCTTGAAGATTGAAAATTGTCAAAAGTAACGTTATTGTCACCAAAGATGTAGAAACCCATTTGAAAACAGTGAATAAATACCTGTACAGACACGGCGGTATTTGACCGTTCCTCGAAGCTTTGCGCACCGTCTCAGCCGAAGTGTGAATGTGAGCGAGGAAGACGGCGTCCTTCTTGTCCCTGCGAATTTATGAAAAAATATGATGACTATCTGCACCGATTGTGATTGCAAGAACGAAACGTACTTGATCATGAATACATTGCGGATGTTGCTGAGAGCGATTGGCGCCATGCCGGCCCTGCAAGACAACGGTGTAACCTTTCCTCGCTATGATCTCCTCACTTGAGTACTTCGAATGCCGTGGGAACACTCGTGTGGTGCGCGTTTTTGTCGGTTGGACTGCGCGTGATCGGCATCCGCGGGGGCACCTTTATCCAGTGGAAGTGGTGCAGAGAACACGTCAGCGAGCCGGGCGCGTAGTAGAAACGAGCCGTCTCCGCGATCTGAAAGGCATTACGGTTTGGTGCAATTAGCGCAACGTTTTCCACTTACCGTTTTCCTGCTTTCTTCCTCGTCTTTCGCAGTCATGATCCACTCGTTTTCGCCTGCAAATATTATAACCTCCGCTCTTCTCTCCTCGCCCTACCCGTGTCTTCATCTCCAATCGTCGGATGCACTAGCAGACTGCACACCATGTTCGACTTGTAGCACTGAAAAAGCGAGGTTTTGTCTTTGCCCGACTTTTCTTCAAGTACTCAATTCTTCCGCGACCCTTTTTCCAGTGTTTACACCGATTCACCTCGTGCAGCAGAACCATTTGGTTCACTTTGACGACTGCCTTGTACAGCGCCGCCGACGTATCGAGGAACAGTTGGTAGTGCACGAAGTTTGCGTAGCGCTGCACGAAGCGAATGTGGAACTTCTCCTCGGTGAAGTGGACGATGATGTAGAAGTCCATTTTGACGTCGCGACGATCGATGTCGGCGACGATCACTGCAGAGACATCAGAGTTTGAAGGTGGTGTACTCTCTTCCATTCGCGTGTCAAACTTATTCGCCAAATCTTTCAACCGACCACCACATACCCGGACCACAGGACATAGTCGGCCGCATTCGCTGCACTCCAGGCTCTGCAGGGTCGATCACGAATTTGCGTTCCTTCCTCCGCTTGCGCCGTCTGTCGCAAGCGGTGTAATTGCGTACAGTGCGCACTCTCTGAAAAAGATTGGACGTCATTTTCCATCATTCAGTAAAAGTTTTCTCAACTGACCTTTTCTTGGTTATGCGCTGCGATATCTCCTCCCTGGCTACGGAGGTATTTGATGAACCTGAAGTTGTTGACTCTTGAGAATCTTTCCACTTTCCCATACCTCGATCTACTCAGCGACTGGCACATGAAGTATGTGTTTTCGTCGTATCGGCGCAGACGTGAGTATCCGATAACCATGCCCGTTAGGTACTTCTGAACAAACAAATATTTGTGTTTTCTCTTTTACAATGAAAGACATCATTAAAATTCTGAAGATTCCACCCACCTCCAGAATGTCCTTCACTCTCGAGTCTTGGTTCACCAAGGGTGCCGGTCTCTCTTTCACTGCGTACCTGAGCAACAAGGATTTGAAGTAAATTTGCAGGGCGTCACGTTTAGGTCTCTTCCCAACTCACAGTGTGTTGACCTCGTTATTCATGCGTGGCCGTCGCTTGCGTGCCTTCTCAATCCGCTCGACCGTGCCATCGATGTGCTTGCACACCCACTCGAGGAGGCCCGATCGCTCGGGGTCGAACGGGTTGTACGGCTGCTTGAAGCGCGAGATCTACAAAGTGATACTTTCGAATCAAACGTCTTCGAAGCACACGAACCATTTTCCAGCGAGTGCTGGTCAGCACGATCTCCCGCTCGATGAGTAAATTTGCACTTCCCACGAGGTACTCCACGATTGCTCGCTCCTGTAGTCGGGTGAATTTGCAAGTTTAAAGTCCAAGTTACGATTTCCTTCTAATTTGCGATCCTTTATTTTCTTGCTTCAAGAGTCAAGAGCTGAACTATGTCGTCTCACCCTTTCTGGCAGCAGTTCGAGGAACTTGCGATGCTTCGTCAGCGTTATTAACTACTACCACTATCGCGATTACGCGCCCGCGACTCTGCACATGCTTCGAGATGTGCCTGAAATTTAACGTTACATGACAAAGAGCCGAAACCCGTCACCCACCTCCATGTTCATATTCCACGTCATGAAGTACATTTCGACGGTCACTTTTACGTCCTTCGGATCTGCAACCATTTCTCATTTCCTCACTCTTCTTTCCCCTCCTCACCATAGTCGTTCCTCACTCCCTCGATGCCTGCCTCGTACACGAGTTGGTGCACACACGCGGGCAGTGCCGTGATCGGGAAGGTCTCCATGCTGAAAAGCTTTTTCATGTTATCACTACATCATCCTCTACGGTGTTTGTTTCATGGTTCATTATATAATCACTAGAGACCACAATTGCCCGTCTCACCGTCCACACGGGAACTGCAGAGTGCACGAGAAGTACACAAAGAGAGGTGTGTCGTACTTCTAAAAAGGGCAACTAATGTGAACTTGTTCTCTCTTCTCTGTTTTTCTAAGCCCCGTTCTCACCATGAACGTCTTGAACTGCACGCCCTTTCTGCCCATCGGTTCGTGTGTACGCATATCGTGCAGTGCCTGTTCAAAAGGAAATGAACGACTCGAAAAGACGAATCCATTTTTTCACAAGCCGAACACCACTCACTCTCTTGGCGACCTCCTTCTCCTTCTTCTCCATGTCCATGGCCTCGGCTTCGCTAAGTGTCTTCTTGTCCCTCGCAAAATTGCGCACTTTCTCGGAGACGAAGCAAAAGTACGGCGAATTCGGAGACATCGGCTGCAAATCACATCTACAGATTACAGATACGACATTTATTCTTTCTCCTTGTCTTTGAGCCATTATTCGGTCAGAAATTCATAAGTTTAGATAAGTGACATACCTTGAAGTTGTCCTTGAGTATCGTCGTCAGCAACACGGCAGTCCACGTCCTCTGCCTGCACCGTCCCCAGCAGAGACGACTCGTGCACGTCGAGTGCAGTGCTGTGTCCACTTTGTCCACCTGCGAGAGTGGATCATAATCCAAGTTAGGGGAGCTTTAAATTTTCACCTGCACGCTGATCGAGTCGCAGTATTCCGAAGTCAGTTCGGTGATTGCGCGGTCCGGGATCGAAATGCCTGCAGGAGAGGGTTCAACTTCCCAACAATCAAACCACTTGGCAATCATCCCAACAACAACTCACCCCGATTGGCCGTCAGAAACAGCGCCGTCGCCATGCTCTTCACGATGATCTTCTCGTTCATTTGCTTGACGTACGCGTTGAGATCGAATGCGTGGAAGCCGCCGCCTTCCGCGGCGCCGCGCCAACGCAGAATCACGTCGAGCGGCACTGCAAACGGGACATGCCTGATGTTCTCACGAAAAAAACTTTTTGTCATCCTTGCAGACCAGAGTATCCTTCCGCCGTTCGTACCTTTACCGGGAGTGGCGTAGTTGAGCCCCTCACTGCTCGCACGTCGGTCCTCTACGTGGCCGTGAGCTTTTTGGTTGGTGATGATGTTGTTGGCGATGCATGGTTCCTCGGCCGAAAAGAACAGCAGCGGCAGTGCACCGCCGAGGGCACCGCGCCAGTCGTCCACCTTGCCTGCAAAGACGATTTTTCTCTTCCTTCCGAAAAAAAACGAATAGGCTCCGGGTTGAATTTCATAAACCATTTTCAGTTGTGTCACCCAATCACTCACGTTCGTCGTTGGGCACTGCGACGCCTGTCACACTCCACGGACTCGTCTTCTTCATGTACAGAGTGAAGGAAATCCCCCTGTGAGAAAAGATGGTTTGATAAATCTTCTTGCTATTCAAAACTCACTTTCTGTAACGCTTGTAGTCCTTCGTGGTCTTCTCGAGATCTTCGCACATACCGGGCCACCTGCAAGGGCCTCTTTCTTGTTGTTCTCGTGATCTACATCAAGTTCAGAGTAAATCTTCATAACTTTGTTTCTTGCTTGGCTATATACCAAGTCTTGTTGGGTGTTTCCCCCATCATCCCTCCTGTACTCACGCCATGGGATCCTCGACGTCGAGAATGCACTCGGCGTTCTCCGCCATCTGCTCGTGCAGCACATCCAGGAATACGCGCGCGCGTCGACCGTCGTCCGCACCGAAGTGGCCAGGCACTGCAGACAACGTTTTACAACAAGTTCACATGTTGTTTGAAAAATAATTTGTGGTTTGTTCTTGCAAAAGTCAGGCGGGTTTCCCTCTTTGATGAGGCCTCACCGATGTTGTAGAAGGGCAGCAGTACGAGATGTCTCTGCGAGTGGACCATCATGCAGGGCAGTGAGAACGGAACCGTGCGCGTTTCGACGTCGCCGCGGTCGAAGGCATTCCAGCCATACGGCCTGAAAGCAGAGGCTCCCTAGAGTCGACGGAAAAGCAACTGAGCGACCGTAAAGTAATTTACGGATGCGTCCAAAACGCGACCGGGAAATGGCCTGGGCCTCTAGCAAACATTTTAGGGGTTTTCTTCCACAGGATGAGTAGCTAGCCATCAGATTAGCCACTGGGAACACAAAACTAGTCACAGAAGTCACTGTTTAGCTAGAAAAACAACACTCATAGAAACGGACGCGAATCGTGAATTGAAAGGCGTCCAAAAAGGGATTGTTTTTCTGGGCTTCAAAGTTGTGTTTGGTCTTTTGTTTTATTTAGTCCTTAAAGAGGCCTCCTACTGAGTGGTTTGGCAAAGAAAAACTACATAAAATTGTATTTTGGCGTGCCGGCTATCCGGAAACTATTTCCCGGTCGCTCAGTTGATTTTCCGTCGACTCTAATGAACTTCTCGTCATATTCCCTTTGTGAAAACACTTTTGATGCTCACTGTATGGGTGCTCGCTTTCCTCCGACCGCACACATCCGCAGCAGTTTGTCCACCGTGAACAGTGCACACACCAATTCGCCCTCGCGCACCAGTTCGCATGCCTGCAAGGTTTTAGATTTGTTCATTGTCTCCTTTCCTCATTTTGATTTTTATGTTCATCAATTTTTAATGTTGTCTGTTATTTTCTCCCAGTTTTTTGCGGTTTTCTCGCATAGTTAGTCCACGTCCCCTGCATGACCTTCTGCTCTCCACCTATCGTGTCCTGTGTATCTGCATGTTCCGTTTATCTGATCCGACCGGTCCCGCGGGTGCGTGTCACACGCGTATTGCACGCCGCCGTTCGTTTGTACTTTCATTCAAATTAACCACACACACTCGCCGTCATCCCCTCTTTCTTTCTGCGCCGCTTCGTTATTATTCCGCCATTCCGCCGTGTGATTCACTCGACAAAAGCCGTGAATGAGAGAGCAAAGGCGTGCGTCGCGTGTACAATCAGCGAAAGGGCAGACAGAGAAGAGGTCGGACAGACACAGCGACACGTTGAGGCATCGTTTAGACAAAGAATGATGATGTTGAGTTAGATTCAGACGTAAAATTTGACAAAAAGCATTGTGAAATGCACAGATCGACATAGTTTTTGAAACGATTATCAAAAAGTTAAAATGTGAGTGTCGTGCAGGCTTCGAATGGAGGAGAGAATCTCACTGTGCACAGTACTGGACACACCGATCGGGGTTAGTGAGTGATCCACACCTCCACCTGAAGCCTGTGGACGGAGAGATGACGGGGTTAGTGGACGAGGTGCACACACGCCGCACGGATCAGCAAGAAGTTTTAGATCTGGCACGTCGACACACGGCGACACTGCGAGACCTGCACCTCATGCTGACCCGAATGGCGGACCGAGGGGGAATGGACAGTAGCTATGAACAGAATAGACGATGGCTTAGGTGAAGAGAGGACAGAGTGTTTGAAGTGTCGACTACGGAGGGCACAGGCCGCGTCGTGTCGAAAGTACAGAGTGATGGGTCGGCAGCGGCGACGGCCGTGTCCCGCGGGCCCGCCCCTTCTGATGCCACGTCGACCAGATCATACAGAGGAGAGGGGAGGGGAGGAACAGACACTCCGCCCCGTTGGCTAGTTCACCTGTCCTGAACACGGCCACGGCTGCAGGCGAGAGGCCGCGGCAGCCGAGAGACACAGACACACCCGACACACTTATTATGATTATGATCCGGGCCCCGAGTGTGTGTTTCATATCGTAGCCGTGACTGTACGGAATGCGAGTACTCAAGCTATCATATGTAGTGCACACCCGCACAATGCACGTGTGGATATTAATCGTACACGGGCTGAGCCTTGATCGTGGACAGAATGACAGACCCCGGAATTACAACAAATGTGTCAGAACAGAAAAGAAGCAAGACAACGTCATGAAATGTAGTCAGTGAATTTACAAAACTTTCAAAATTCAAGTCAAACGTTTAAATTTTCTGTGACATGGTTAGTCGTATCTCCACAGCCTCAGGCAATCTTCCCCAACTGCACACACCTTGTCCCTTTCGGCCGATGGCTCCGTCCACATTTCGTGCACGACGACAGCATCCGTCTCCGTGTACGCGAAACCTTTCGCTGGGCCGCCCTTCAGTCCCTCCGAGCTGCAATGTTCTCCTTCACATATTCGTCCCAATGAAAAGCTACCCAGTCATAGCCTACGAACACCTGACAGTCCCCAGACAGGCCCTGCGATTCCCGTTCTGTTTACACGCCATCCTCATAAACACCCCCAGGTGCACACAGTTTATGTACGCAGTGTCTGACAGGCATATATTTCCCGATTTGATGTGTTTGCGCTCTCCACTAGCGTCTCAGGCATGTCATTTTAGTGCAAGTGGGCATGAAGAAGCAGACCAGGGTCTGATGATCACAGAAATACTATCCTGTCGTCCAGATGAAAAGTACTCCACACATACAAACCATGTACCTATCGATGCACCGGCTGACCTTCTGGCCCTTCTCGGCTCGCGATACGGATCAGTCGTGTCACTCGCGTGTAATCGTAATACACACCCATGTGCATGACCGATCGGCCGCGGTCGCCCTCATTAATTGTAACTCTGCCGCCGTCTGACAGCCGAGAGAGTGAGGGAACCCTAATAGTAGGGATGTGTCAACATCAACGCCTGTACACAGCTGTACGTTACCAATGTCTTAGTTAGAGTAAGGCTCATTTGTTCTCAATTTTGATTTCAAAGGAATCCAGAAGATACAAAAGTGTACATCCCGTACAGCCGACTGATCCATTCGCTATCCAATCGCCCGTACACGGTGTCAATGGCCACGTCGGCACATTACTTTTGCCGCCGTCGGCCACGTCGACACAACGTCGTCGATCGGCCAACGACCGTACATTGGCCCGTTCAATGTAATGGTACGACCAACGGGGCGGCATGCGAGGGGCGATTGACGGGATGGTCGGGAATTCGCTTCATTCTCTCCCAACAAAGTCGATACGTTGTAGTTAGACCAAAAAGTTTGAAGAAGACAAGACAAGAGAAGAAGTTATCCTTCGCTCCCAAAATAGCTGATCAAAGGAGTGTTCAAACTGAAAACCTACATGGCAGCGATCTTTTCAGGATTCGTGATTGGTGGGAAGAGGATGTTCTGGTCGATGCGATGTGTAGGCTCGCGCACGTCCAGTTCCTGCAGAGGCAAAACAATGTCACCAACTTCAAGAAGCTTCATCATCTTTGTTCGAACATGCAAAACAGTCTCCACTTTGGTGCAACCTCGAATCACCACATCAACGTACAAAGAGGTGCATACCTGTGCCGCGCGGCCCTTTTCCGACACCATGCGCGTTCTCCGCAGTGCACGCACCGGCAGGCGTCTCTGCAATTACTTTTGTTATCCTCCGTCAAGTACATCATTATGTCATTATTACTAGCGATGTCTTTCTCGCACCTGTTTGATCAGTCCCGTGATGCCGTTTTTGGTCCACGCGAGGCGATATCCGAGGAGGACGCGGCGTCTACAAAACATCGTTCAACTCAATTACAACTCGCTGTTTCTCCTAACCGAATGATCATCTCGACAAAGTACTCCATAACAGGCACGGGGATCGAGTCCACCTGGGCGGGGAAGATGCGAGGATACCGCCAGATCATGCGGCTGCAAAAGTAGGTTGGAACTCTTCTTCGTCGTTCTTCCCCTCACCGTGGCACTAGGAACTTGGCGAGAGCATTGTGTTCCGTCACCGAGGGCATCGCATCCACCGACGTTGGCGCAGTTATTATCGTTTCCATGTCGTCTGAACAACGTTCTTTACTAGTGAAGACATCGCCCTTGTTACCTGGCAGTTCATCGTAGTACACGGCGAGTCGATCTAGCGGTCGATACACCTTGTTGATGCAGCGCTGTAATCATTCATTCTAGCACTGCGCTCTCCTTTCGCCGTACCTTCAATTGTCCATCGCTGTCGTTTGCCAGTTGAATGTTCGACATCTCGTTGTGCAGAGTGCGCACGATCTGACAAATTGTGTGTTGCCAAAATAAATTTTCTTTAACGATAATTGTAAAATCAAGGTAACGCGTAAACGTTCCTACCTGCACCCTCTCGTGGTTGGTCATTCCACCGATGAACGATACTTTGATGGAGATACTCGGCAGTTGCGCTTCGAGACGAACGACGTAAAAGTGCATTGGGCGTTGTGTTGGGAATGACGATGCACGGACTACGGCTGGCCCCCATGGGCGACCTGCACAATTCGATTGTGGCATCTTGCGGTCCATGTAACGTTATGTGACAAAACGTTACCAAAACATGTAACGTTATCGCCTTTCTCTCTCTCTCTCTCCCGCACCCACCATTGCTGACTGCCTTAAGTCGTGATGCCTCATTCTCGCCCCTGAAATCGTCTTCTTTTCTTCTCACCATTCTCCCAATCACTTACGGATACACAAATGTGATGTACACTTGGTTCTCGAGCAGGCAGAATGTCGTCACCTGAACGCGTTCTTTTGTATTTTGCTCGAGAGCACGATAAAATTTTCTTTTTACAAAATTTTCTTTTTTGACCATTTTCTTTTTCTTTTTTCGTTAAAGTTTTTCATTCCCTCCGTACCCTGGCCAAGTACTCGCGTATCTTGTGCTGGGCTGCCCTCAACTGCAGGTCGGGCTGGCTGAAGGGTGTCACCCACGGATGGCGCGGCGTCCGCAGCAGCAGACGGATCTCGTCGCTGTGCGTCCACTTCTCCCTGTAAGAGATGAATTCTCCACACTCATTCATTGGTTCTCCTCACCAAATTCTCTCGTCAATGTCGATCAGTTGACACCAGAACTTGGCGAATGTCGGCGCGGAGTAGAAGTCCTCCCTGAAAAGACACTTTATTGTTGTTGTCAGGCAAAGTCTAGACCACCAAAGTGTCACCGCAAACTCGCCTCGACTGCAACTTCGTCAGAATATTGTTGCCGGACGTCAGATACCCGAGGGATTGTGCGTTTTGACCTGAAATCGGAAACCTGATTCGAAAAAAGATTCACTCTTCGTACCTGGTGGAATGGTGTAAAAGATAGGATTCGAGTTGAAGGAAGACATGTGCGTGAGTAGACGGTCTGCCTCGACGATTCTGAAAACGGTTTTGTTGATCACTTGGACAAAAGTTTCTTCTCTTTAAAATCAAGATAAAAATCCGGTGTCTCACCCATCGATGATGTCCCTGTAGGCTTTGATGGCCTTGCGACGACTCGCATTCACTGTCGTCGGCTCGCCGATCAGTTCCTATGAAAATTATACAGTTTCAAAAGTTAAAGGATGTGCCAACCGATCAGAACCGTTCTCTTCATACTCTGTGTATCGCTAGAGAGGGTGCTCGCAAGCCCATTGGTCATGGTTGGATTCCGCGCACACGCGCGTCCAGATCTCGCGCACGCGCGCGCCTGGGATCTGGACACTTAGCTACGGTAACGAGAGAGCCCGTGCGAATGCGAGAGACGCAGACAGAACACAGCCAGATCCCGGCGAAGGGGACGGGGAGAGGGGTCGATCGGTTGGCGCATCCTTTAAAACCCCTAGTTTCTCCTCAGCAACTCATTCCTCACCTGCAACACGTTGTACGGCGCGACGAGCTCGACCTCGGCCGACAGCAGCACTCTGCAAATGATTGCAAATGACACGTCGAAATCTAATAAGGCCATCGCCCCACCTCTTGTGATAGTTCAAAGGCGCGTCCGTCGTGATTGTGTACTCGATGGACGTCTGTGGTCGAAGGTGCAGCACGAGGGTTATTGACACGTAACGCGGCGTCTCCACCATCTGTGAACTTGGCTTATACAATGGATCTTCGAAAATTCGTATGAACATTGACGTTGTGCTGTCTAACAAAGTGGTGTAACGTTACCGACCTCCTTGAAGGTGTAACCCTCGCGCAGTCGAATGTATACGACGTCGCGGATCGAGCACGCGTACTTGAGACGAGACTCGCGGTG
Organism: Onthophagus sagittarius; assembly: GCA_036711965.1. Taxonomy (NCBI): domain Eukaryota; kingdom Metazoa; phylum Arthropoda; class Insecta; order Coleoptera; family Scarabaeidae; genus Onthophagus; species Onthophagus sagittarius. Next base: position 2,172 of record JASERS010000090.1, on the reverse strand, counting down.
ACGGCGGACGTCCCTGGAGGAAAACAGGACATCAGAACCCTTACCTTTTTTGTGAGAAATTGAATCTACAATACTCCGCAATTCCCTCTCCTCAACCCACGTGGTGTAAATCTGCGCAAACATCTCGTTGATGTCTCGAATAAGAGCGTTTATGTGATCGTTTTTCTGTGATGCTTTGTCGAAGGACCAGCACAGGAGGTGTCTGAAAATTGTGTTTTATTCGCGCTAAGATAAACTCAAATCTCTTCAAGAGTTATGAAATCAGACGTACCGCTGGTAAGCATTGATGCCCTTGAGTGCATTCGTCAGTGCACACTTGCAGCGCGGAACGTACGCTCCGAAGGTCGCGATCGCCTGTCGAAGGAAGAATGGAGATCAAAAGATTCGGGCAAGAACAAAGTGCGACTCACCAGGAAGTGGTACAGTTCGCAGGAAACGACGTGGCCGAAGGTCGGGTCACCGCGCACGCGCCCTTGCATCTGCAATTGTGACGCGTGATTGTATGCCTGACTGTCACTGACTTTCAGATACAAAGGTGTTACAAACTCAAGACAACGCACCTGAATGAATGACACGGGAATGCTGGCCGCCCTCAGCTGCAGTAGCAGGTCGTGCAGGGCCGACGGCTCGGGCAGACCACACAGCGAGTCAGTGATGATGATTATGTCTGCAGAAATTTAGTGTTCGCAATGCTGGATCTTCTTTATCTACCATTGAATGTGAAATATGAGCCTTTCTCCTTTTTGCCTTGATCACCTTTAAACTACTAATCCACACTCACTGCTCTGTGTATTCTCTGGCAGTAGTTGGATGGCCAGGAGTGCGTATCGAATGAGGAATACGATGGACCACTCGGGGTGTACGTATCCATCGCACGGCGGCAGCGATGCCACTCCCAAGTTGGTCGCTGTTTCTGCAAGGCCACAGTGATATCATACCATGCCTCCTCTTCCTCACCAGTATCGAACGCTTCCTCCGCTAAATGCCACGCCTCGCCCAACTCGTTGTCCCTGCACAGTCAATATTCACTTATGATTCTTTCGCGTGAACTACATCCGTTGAAAACCTTCGGCGCACTCACCATTCCTTGCCCCACTGTCCCTTCGTCCGTATCTTGGTCACTTCTCCAGCCGACTTGTCCTTCTCTTCAGTCCACTCCTCGCTCCTCGTCAGGGTCATAATGCTTGCATGGATCTGCTTCGTTGTCAGGGCGGGTCTGTAATTGTGACATTATTCATTGTCACTTTTTATATTCTTCTGAAGATCTACAGAATTGCACAAAGATACTCAACCTGTTTTTCCTCGTTTTCCCTCACCTACCTCTTGTACGGCTGCATCTGTCTCATGGGAGGCTTGGGTGCCCTCTGCAAGGCATTTGGTATTTATAATTGTCGTTTTATCTTTTCTCTCTTCGCATAAACACAATCAGTTCCCCGCATACCCTGTTGTGTCGAATGCTCCGTTCCCACTCGCCGACCACTGGTCGCATGTACTTGTGCAGCAAGCGAACGTACTCCATCGCCTGCAGTACACGAATGTGTCTGTCTTTTCAGTTCACCCTCACCCTCTCCTCGATAAAGGCCAAGACTTTCTCGCAGTTTGTCGTCGTTACGAGCACGTTTTGCACCAGAACCTGCATGTTCGTTTGTATTATGGATCTAATTCCGACGGTCCTCTTCATCCCACAACTCACGGCCTTCTCCCTAAACGCCAGGAATGGTGTGTAAGCGAGCACGGAGATGTACGCTTGTGGGTGGATGGTCATGCCGCCGCCAGGCATGTGAAGCTGTAAAAACACTCTTCATTTTGTTCACTGTATTTTCAACTGAAACTAAGGTTCTTCCTAACTTAAAACCACACACTCTCGTGCACGCACCGTCTTCATAACTGACGACATGACGCTCTTCAGCTGGTCGAGGACCATCGTGAAGATACACGTGCCTGCGTCGCCGTCCTGCGAAGAATAAAGACAAGTCAGTAACGTTTCTAACGATCAGACGTTTTGATTTCTTTACAGTGATTTCTTCATTTATATCTCCCCACTCACCGCCACCATACTCGCAGGACTCAAATCGAGCACGTAGACGTGTCTGTACACTGGCGACAGGAACGTCAGTTTCGTATCGTGTGTGATGCGCAGACGTTCCTGAGATCAATTTTCAATGAATTTGT
>JASERS010000089.1:0-26543 GCA_036711965.1 Onthophagus sagittarius | reverse complement strand
TATTAAGAGGTCTTGTGTAACTTTGGCACCCGTTAAGATAGAAATTTCTAATATGTTTCAAAATGCTGCTAGAACGCCAAATCGCTCATATCTGACACCTTTTTATTTTTTGGACTTACGGTTACCGAGATAGCGATTAAAAATATTATTAAGAGGTCTTGTGTAACTTTGGCACCCGTTAAGATAGAAATTTCTAATATGTTTTCAAAATGCTGCTAGAACGCCAAATCGCTCATATCTGACACCTTTTTATTTTTTGGACTTACGGTTACCGAGATAGCGATTAAAAATATTATTAAGAGGTCTTGTGTAACTTTGGCACCCGTTAAGATAGAAATTTCTAATATGTTTCAAAATGCTGCTAGAACGCCAAATCGCTCATATCTGACACCTTTTTATTTTTTGGACTTACGGTTACCGAGATAGCGATTAAAAATATTATTAAGAGGTCTTGTGTAACTTTGGCACCCGTTAAGATAGAAATTTCTAATATGTTTCAAAATGCTGCTAGAACGCCAAATCGCTCATATCTGACACCTTTTTATTTTTTGGACTTACGGTTACCGAGATAGCGATTAAAAATATTATTAAGAGGTCTTGTGTAACTTTGGCACCCGTTAAGATAGAAATTTCTAATATGTTTCAAAATGCTGCTAGAACGCCAAATCGCTCATATCTGACACCTTTTTATTTTTTGGACTTACGGTTACCGAGATAGCGATTAAAAATATTATTAAGAGGTCTTGTGTAACTTTGGCACCCGTTAAGATAGAAATTTCTAATATGTTTCAAAATGCTGCTAGAACGCCAAATCGCTCATATCTGACACCTTTTTATTTTTTGGACTTACGGTTACCGAGATAGCGATTAAAAATATTATTAAGAGGTCTTGTGTAACTTTGGCACCCGTTAAGATAGAAATTTCTAATATGTTTCAAAATGCTGCTAGAACGCCAAATCGCTCATATCTGACACCTTTTTATTTTTTGGACTTACGGTTACCGAGATAGCGATTAAAAATATTATTAAGAGGTCTTGTGTAACTTTGGCACCCGTTAAGATAGAAATTTCTAATATGTTTCAAAATGCTGCTAGAACGCCAAATCGCTCATATCTGACACCTTTTTATTTTTTGGACTTACGGTTACCGAGATAGCGATTAAAAATATTATTAAGAGGTCTTGTGTAACTTTGGCACCCGTTAAGATAGAAATTTCTAATATGTTTCAAAATGCTGCTAGAACGCCAAATCGCTCATATCTGACACCTTTTTATTTTTTGGACTTACGGTTACCGAGATAGCGATTAAAAATATTATTAAGAGGTCTTGTGTAACTTTGGCACCCGTTAAGATAGAAATTTCTAATATGTTTCAAAATGCTGCTAGAACGCCAAATCGCTCATATCTGACACCTTTTTATTTTTTGGACTTACGGTTACCGAGATAGCGATTAAAAATATTATTAAGAGGTCTTGTGTAACTTTGGCACCCGTTAAGATAGAAATTTCTAATATGTTTCAAAATGCTGCTAGAACGCCAAATCGCTCATATCTGACACCTTTTTATTTTTTGGACTTACGGTTACCGAGATAGCGATTAAAAATATTATTAAGAGGTCTTGTGTAACTTTGGCACCCGTTAAGATAGAAATTTCTAATATGTTTCAAAATGCTGCTAGAACGCCAAATCGCTCATATCTGACACCTTTTTATTTTTTGGACTTACGGTTACCGAGATAGCGATTAAAAATATTATTAAGAGGTCTTGTGTAACTTTGGCACCCGTTAAGATAGAAATTTCTAATATGTTTCAAAATGCTGCTAGAACGCCAAATCGCTCATATCTGACACCTTTTTATTTTTTGGACTTACGGTTACCGAGATAGCGATTAAAAATATTATTAAGAGGTCTTGTGTAACTTTGGCACCCGTTAAGATAGAAATTTCTAATATGTTTCAAAATGCTGCTAGAACGCCAAATCGCTCATATCTGACACCTTTTTATTTTTTGGACTTACGGTTACCGAGATAGCGATTAAAAATATTATTAAGAGGTCTTGTGTAACTTTGGCACCCGTTAAGATAGAAATTTCTAATATGTTTCAAAATGCTGCTAGAACGCCAAATCGCTCATATCTGACACCTTTTTATTTTTTGGACTTACGGTTACCGAGATAGCGATTAAAAATATTATTAAGAGGTCTTGTGTAACTTTGGCACCCGTTAAGATAGAAATTTCTAATATGTTTCAAAATGCTGCTAGAACGCCAAATCGCTCATATCTGACACCTTTTTATTTTTTGGACTTACGGTTACCGAGATAGCGATTAAAAATATTATTAAGAGGTCTTGTGTAACTTTGGCACCCGTTAAGATAGAAATTTCTAATATGTTTCAAAATGCTGCTAGAACGCCAAATCGCTCATATCTGACACCTTTTTATTTTTTGGACTTACGGTTACCGAGATAGCGATTAAAAATATTATTAAGAGGTCTTGTGTAACTTTGGCACCCGTTAAGATAGAAATTTCTAATATGTTTCAAAATGCTGCTAGAACGCCAAATCGCTCATATCTGACACCTTTTTATTTTTTGGACTTACGGTTACCGAGATAGCGATTAAAAATATTATTAAGAGGTCTTGTGTAACTTTGGCACCCGTTAAGATAGAAATTTCTAATATGTTTCAAAATGCTGCTAGAACGCCAAATCGCTCATATCTGACACCTTTTTATTTTTTGGACTTACGGTTACCGAGATAGCGATTAAAAATATTATTAAGAGGTCTTGTGTAACTTTGGCACCCGTTAAGATAGAAATTTCTAATATGTTTCAAAATGCTGCTAGAACGCCAAATCGCTCATATCTGACACCTTTTTATTTTTTGGACTTACGGTTACCGAGATAGCGATTAAAAATATTATTAAGAGGTCTTGTGTAACTTTGGCACCCGTTAAGATAGAAATTTCTAATATGTTTCAAAATGCTGCTAGAACGCCAAATCGCTCATATCTGACACCTTTTTATTTTTTGGACTTACGGTTACCGAGATAGCGATTAAAAATATTATTAAGAGGTCTTGTGTAACTTTGGCACCCGTTAAGATAGAAATTTCTAATATGTTTCAAAATGCTGCTAGAACGCCAAATCGCTCATATCTGACACCTTTTTATTTTTTGGACTTACGGTTACCGAGATAGCGATTAAAAATATTATTAAGAGGTCTTGTGTAACTTTGGCACCCGTTAAGATAGAAATTTCTAATATGTTTCAAAATGCTGCTAGAACGCCAAATCGCTCATATCTGACACCTTTTTATTTTTTGGACTTACGGTTACCGAGATAGCGATTAAAAATATTATTAAGAGGTCTTGTGTAACTTTGGCACCCGTTAAGATAGAAATTTCTAATATGTTTCAAAATGCTGCTAGAACGCCAAATCGCTCATATCTGACACCTTTTTATTTTTTGGACTTACGGTTACCGAGATAGCGATTAAAAATATTATTAAGAGGTCTTGTGTAACTTTGGCACCCGTTAAGATAGAAATTTCTAATATGTTTCAAAATGCTGCTAGAACGCCAAATCGCTCATATCTGACACCTTTTTATTTTTTGGACTTACGGTTACCGAGATAGCGATTAAAAATATTATTAAGAGGTCTTGTGTAACTTTGGCACCCGTTAAGATAGAAATTTCTAATATGTTTCAAAATGCTGCTAGAACGCCAAATCGCTCATATCTGACACCTTTTTATTTTTTGGACTTACGGTTACCGAGATAGCGATTAAAAATATTATTAAGAGGTCTTGTGTAACTTTGGCACCCGTTAAGATAGAAATTTCTAATATGTTTCAAAATGCTGCTAGAACGCCAAATCGCTCATATCTGACACCTTTTTATTTTTTGGACTTACGGTTACCGAGATAGCGATTAAAAATATTATTAAGAGGTCTTGTGTAACTTTGGCACCCGTTAAGATAGAAATTTCTAATATGTTTCAAAATGCTGCTAGAACGCCAAATCGCTCATATCTGACACCTTTTTATTTTTTGGACTTACGGTTACCGAGATAGCGATTAAAAATATTATTAAGAGGTCTTGTGTAACTTTGGCACCCGTTAAGATAGAAATTTCTAATATGTTTCAAAATGCTGCTAGAACGCCAAATCGCTCATATCTGACACCTTTTTATTTTTTGGACTTACGGTTACCGAGATAGCGATTAAAAATATTATTAAGAGGTCTTGTGTAACTTTGGCACCCGTTAAGATAGAAATTTCTAATATGTTTCAAAATGCTGCTAGAACGCCAAATCGCTCATATCTGACACCTTTTTATTTTTTGGACTTACGGTTACCGAGATAGCGATTAAAAATATTATTAAGAGGTCTTGTGTAACTTTGGCACCCGTTAAGATAGAAATTTCTAATATGTTTCAAAATGCTGCTAGAACGCCAAATCGCTCATATCTGACACCTTTTTATTTTTTGGACTTACGGTTACCGAGATAGCGATTAAAAATATTATTAAGAGGTCTTGTGTAACTTTGGCACCCGTTAAGATAGAAATTTCTAATATGTTTCAAAATGCTGCTAGAACGCCAAATCGCTCATATCTGACACCTTTTTATTTTTTGGACTTACGGTTACCGAGATAGCGATTAAAAATATTATTAAGAGGTCTTGTGTAACTTTGGCACCCGTTAAGATAGAAATTTCTAATATGTTTCAAAATGCTGCTAGAACGCCAAATCGCTCATATCTGACACCTTTTTATTTTTTGGACTTACGGTTACCGAGATAGCGATTAAAAATATTATTAAGAGGTCTTGTGTAACTTTGGCACCCGTTAAGATAGAAATTTCTAATATGTTTCAAAATGCTGCTAGAACGCCAAATCGCTCATATCTGACACCTTTTTATTTTTTGGACTTACGGTTACCGAGATAGCGATTAAAAATATTATTAAGAGGTCTTGTGTAACTTTGGCACCCGTTAAGATAGAAATTTCTAATATGTTTCAAAATGCTGCTAGAACGCCAAATCGCTCATATCTGACACCTTTTTATTTTTTGGACTTACGGTTACCGAGATAGCGATTAAAAATATTATTAAGAGGTCTTGTGTAACTTTGGCACCCGTTAAGATAGAAATTTCTAATATGTTTCAAAATGCTGCTAGAACGCCAAATCGCTCATATCTGACACCTTTTTATTTTTTGGACTTACGGTTACCGAGATAGCGATTAAAAATATTATTAAGAGGTCTTGTGTAACTTTGGCACCCGTTAAGATAGAAATTTCTAATATGTTTCAAAATGCTGCTAGAACGCCAAATCGCTCATATCTGACACCTTTTTATTTTTTGGACTTACGGTTACCGAGATAGCGATTAAAAATATTATTAAGAGGTCTTGTGTAACTTTGGCACCCGTTAAGATAGAAATTTCTAATATGTTTCAAAATGCTGCTAGAACGCCAAATCGCTCATATCTGACACCTTTTTATTTTTTGGACTTACGGTTACCGAGATAGCGATTAAAAATATTATTAAGAGGTCTTGTGTAACTTTGGCACCCGTTAAGATAGAAATTTCTAATATGTTTCAAAATGCTGCTAGAACGCCAAATCGCTCATATCTGACACCTTTTTATTTTTTGGACTTACGGTTACCGAGATAGCGATTAAAAATATTATTAAGAGGTCTTGTGTAACTTTGGCACCCGTTAAGATAGAAATTTCTAATATGTTTCAAAATGCTGCTAGAACGCCAAATCGCTCATATCTGACACCTTTTTATTTTTTGGACTTACGGTTACCGAGATAGCGATTAAAAATATTATTAAGAGGTCTTGTGTAACTTTGGCACCCGTTAAGATAGAAATTTCTAATATGTTTCAAAATGCTGCTAGAACGCCAAATCGCTCATATCTGACACCTTTTTATTTTTTGGACTTACGGTTACCGAGATAGCGATTAAAAATATTATTAAGAGGTCTTGTGTAACTTTGGCACCCGTTAAGATAGAAATTTCTAATATGTTTCAAAATGCTGCTAGAACGCCAAATCGCTCATATCTGACACCTTTTTATTTTTTGGACTTACGGTTACCGAGATAGCGATTAAAAATATTATTAAGAGGTCTTGTGTAACTTTGGCACCCGTTAAGATAGAAATTTCTAATATGTTTCAAAATGCTGCTAGAACGCCAAATCGCTCATATCTGACACCTTTTTATTTTTTGGACTTACGGTTACCGAGATAGCGATTAAAAATATTATTAAGAGGTCTTGTGTAACTTTGGCACCCGTTAAGATAGAAATTTCTAATATGTTTCAAAATGCTGCTAGAACGCCAAATCGCTCATATCTGACACCTTTTTATTTTTTGGACTTACGGTTACCGAGATAGCGATTAAAAATATTATTAAGAGGTCTTGTGTAACTTTGGCACCCGTTAAGATAGAAATTTCTAATATGTTTCAAAATGCTGCTAGAACGCCAAATCGCTCATATCTGACACCTTTTTATTTTTTGGACTTACGGTTACCGAGATAGCGATTAAAAATATTATTAAGAGGTCTTGTGTAACTTTGGCACCCGTTAAGATAGAAATTTCTAATATGTTTCAAAATGCTGCTAGAACGCCAAATCGCTCATATCTGACACCTTTTTATTTTTTGGACTTACGGTTACCGAGATAGCGATTAAAAATATTATTAAGAGGTCTTGTGTAACTTTGGCACCCGTTAAGATAGAAATTTCTAATATGTTTCAAAATGCTGCTAGAACGCCAAATCGCTCATATCTGACACCTTTTTATTTTTTGGACTTACGGTTACCGAGATAGCGATTAAAAATATTATTAAGAGGTCTTGTGTAACTTTGGCACCCGTTAAGATAGAAATTTCTAATATGTTTCAAAATGCTGCTAGAACGCCAAATCGCTCATATCTGACACCTTTTTATTTTTTGGACTTACGGTTACCGAGATAGCGATTAAAAATATTATTAAGAGGTCTTGTGTAACTTTGGCACCCGTTAAGATAGAAATTTCTAATATGTTTCAAAATGCTGCTAGAACGCCAAATCGCTCATATCTGACACCTTTTTATTTTTTGGACTTACGGTTACCGAGATAGCGATTAAAAATATTATTAAGAGGTCTTGTGTAACTTTGGCACCCGTTAAGATAGAAATTTCTAATATGTTTCAAAATGCTGCTAGAACGCCAAATCGCTCATATCTGACACCTTTTTATTTTTTGGACTTACGGTTACCGAGATAGCGATTAAAAATATTATTAAGAGGTCTTGTGTAACTTTGGCACCCGTTAAGATAGAAATTTCTAATATGTTTCAAAATGCTGCTAGAACGCCAAATCGCTCATATCTGACACCTTTTTATTTTTTGGACTTACGGTTACCGAGATAGCGATTAAAAATATTATTAAGAGGTCTTGTGTAACTTTGGCACCCGTTAAGATAGAAATTTCTAATATGTTTCAAAATGCTGCTAGAACGCCAAATCGCTCATATCTGACACCTTTTTATTTTTTGGACTTACGGTTACCGAGATAGCGATTAAAAATATTATTAAGAGGTCTTGTGTAACTTTGGCACCCGTTAAGATAGAAATTTCTAATATGTTTCAAAATGCTGCTAGAACGCCAAATCGCTCATATCTGACACCTTTTTATTTTTTGGACTTACGGTTACCGAGATAGCGATTAAAAATATTATTAAGAGGTCTTGTGTAACTTTGGCACCCGTTAAGATAGAAATTTCTAATATGTTTCAAAATGCTGCTAGAACGCCAAATCGCTCATATCTGACACCTTTTTATTTTTTGGACTTACGGTTACCGAGATAGCGATTAAAAATATTATTAAGAGGTCTTGTGTAACTTTGGCACCCGTTAAGATAGAAATTTCTAATATGTTTCAAAATGCTGCTAGAACGCCAAATCGCTCATATCTGACACCTTTTTATTTTTTGGACTTACGGTTACCGAGATAGCGATTAAAAATATTATTAAGAGGTCTTGTGTAACTTTGGCACCCGTTAAGATAGAAATTTCTAATATGTTTCAAAATGCTGCTAGAACGCCAAATCGCTCATATCTGACACCTTTTTATTTTTTGGACTTACGGTTACCGAGATAGCGATTAAAAATATTATTAAGAGGTCTTGTGTAACTTTGGCACCCGTTAAGATAGAAATTTCTAATATGTTTCAAAATGCTGCTAGAACGCCAAATCGCTCATATCTGACACCTTTTTATTTTTTGGACTTACGGTTACCGAGATAGCGATTAAAAATATTATTAAGAGGTCTTGTGTAACTTTGGCACCCGTTAAGATAGAAATTTCTAATATGTTTCAAAATGCTGCTAGAACGCCAAATCGCTCATATCTGACACCTTTTTATTTTTTGGACTTACGGTTACCGAGATAGCGATTAAAAATATTATTAAGAGGTCTTGTGTAACTTTGGCACCCGTTAAGATAGAAATTTCTAATATGTTTCAAAATGCTGCTAGAACGCCAAATCGCTCATATCTGACACCTTTTTATTTTTTGGACTTACGGTTACCGAGATAGCGATTAAAAATATTATTAAGAGGTCTTGTGTAACTTTGGCACCCGTTAAGATAGAAATTTCTAATATGTTTCAAAATGCTGCTAGAACGCCAAATCGCTCATATCTGACACCTTTTTATTTTTTGGACTTACGGTTACCGAGATAGCGATTAAAAATATTATTAAGAGGTCTTGTGTAACTTTGGCACCCGTTAAGATAGAAATTTCTAATATGTTTCAAAATGCTGCTAGAACGCCAAATCGCTCATATCTGACACCTTTTTATTTTTTGGACTTACGGTTACCGAGATAGCGATTAAAAATATTATTAAGAGGTCTTGTGTAACTTTGGCACCCGTTAAGATAGAAATTTCTAATATGTTTCAAAATGCTGCTAGAACGCCAAATCGCTCATATCTGACACCTTTTTATTTTTTGGACTTACGGTTACCGAGATAGCGATTAAAAATATTATTAAGAGGTCTTGTGTAACTTTGGCACCCGTTAAGATAGAAATTTCTAATATGTTTCAAAATGCTGCTAGAACGCCAAATCGCTCATATCTGACACCTTTTTATTTTTTGGACTTACGGTTACCGAGATAGCGATTAAAAATATTATTAAGAGGTCTTGTGTAACTTTGGCACCCGTTAAGATAGAAATTTCTAATATGTTTCAAAATGCTGCTAGAACGCCAAATCGCTCATATCTGACACCTTTTTATTTTTTGGACTTACGGTTACCGAGATAGCGATTAAAAATATTATTAAGAGGTCTTGTGTAACTTTGGCACCCGTTAAGATAGAAATTTCTAATATGTTTCAAAATGCTGCTAGAACGCCAAATCGCTCATATCTGACACCTTTTTATTTTTTGGACTTACGGTTACCGAGATAGCGATTAAAAATATTATTAAGAGGTCTTGTGTAACTTTGGCACCCGTTAAGATAGAAATTTCTAATATGTTTCAAAATGCTGCTAGAACGCCAAATCGCTCATATCTGACACCTTTTTATTTTTTGGACTTACGGTTACCGAGATAGCGATTAAAAATATTATTAAGAGGTCTTGTGTAACTTTGGCACCCGTTAAGATAGAAATTTCTAATATGTTTCAAAATGCTGCTAGAACGCCAAATCGCTCATATCTGACACCTTTTTATTTTTTGGACTTACGGTTACCGAGATAGCGATTAAAAATATTATTAAGAGGTCTTGTGTAACTTTGGCACCCGTTAAGATAGAAATTTCTAATATGTTTCAAAATGCTGCTAGAACGCCAAATCGCTCATATCTGACACCTTTTTATTTTTTGGACTTACGGTTACCGAGATAGCGATTAAAAATATTATTAAGAGGTCTTGTGTAACTTTGGCACCCGTTAAGATAGAAATTTCTAATATGTTTCAAAATGCTGCTAGAACGCCAAATCGCTCATATCTGACACCTTTTTATTTTTTGGACTTACGGTTACCGAGATAGCGATTAAAAATATTATTAAGAGGTCTTGTGTAACTTTGGCACCCGTTAAGATAGAAATTTCTAATATGTTTCAAAATGCTGCTAGAACGCCAAATCGCTCATATCTGACACCTTTTTATTTTTTGGACTTACGGTTACCGAGATAGCGATTAAAAATATTATTAAGAGGTCTTGTGTAACTTTGGCACCCGTTAAGATAGAAATTTCTAATATGTTTCAAAATGCTGCTAGAACGCCAAATCGCTCATATCTGACACCTTTTTATTTTTTGGACTTACGGTTACCGAGATAGCGATTAAAAATATTATTAAGAGGTCTTGTGTAACTTTGGCACCCGTTAAGATAGAAATTTCTAATATGTTTCAAAATGCTGCTAGAACGCCAAATCGCTCATATCTGACACCTTTTTATTTTTTGGACTTACGGTTACCGAGATAGCGATTAAAAATATTATTAAGAGGTCTTGTGTAACTTTGGCACCCGTTAAGATAGAAATTTCTAATATGTTTCAAAATGCTGCTAGAACGCCAAATCGCTCATATCTGACACCTTTTTATTTTTTGGACTTACGGTTACCGAGATAGCGATTAAAAATATTATTAAGAGGTCTTGTGTAACTTTGGCACCCGTTAAGATAGAAATTTCTAATATGTTTCAAAATGCTGCTAGAACGCCAAATCGCTCATATCTGACACCTTTTTATTTTTTGGACTTACGGTTACCGAGATAGCGATTAAAAATATTATTAAGAGGTCTTGTGTAACTTTGGCACCCGTTAAGATAGAAATTTCTAATATGTTTCAAAATGCTGCTAGAACGCCAAATCGCTCATATCTGACACCTTTTTATTTTTTGGACTTACGGTTACCGAGATAGCGATTAAAAATATTATTAAGAGGTCTTGTGTAACTTTGGCACCCGTTAAGATAGAAATTTCTAATATGTTTCAAAATGCTGCTAGAACGCCAAATCGCTCATATCTGACACCTTTTTATTTTTTGGACTTACGGTTACCGAGATAGCGATTAAAAATATTATTAAGAGGTCTTGTGTAACTTTGGCACCCGTTAAGATAGAAATTTCTAATATGTTTCAAAATGCTGCTAGAACGCCAAATCGCTCATATCTGACACCTTTTTATTTTTTGGACTTACGGTTACCGAGATAGCGATTAAAAATATTATTAAGAGGTCTTGTGTAACTTTGGCACCCGTTAAGATAGAAATTTCTAATATGTTTCAAAATGCTGCTAGAACGCCAAATCGCTCATATCTGACACCTTTTTATTTTTTGGACTTACGGTTACCGAGATAGCGATTAAAAATATTATTAAGAGGTCTTGTGTAACTTTGGCACCCGTTAAGATAGAAATTTCTAATATGTTTCAAAATGCTGCTAGAACGCCAAATCGCTCATATCTGACACCTTTTTATTTTTTGGACTTACGGTTACCGAGATAGCGATTAAAAATATTATTAAGAGGTCTTGTGTAACTTTGGCACCCGTTAAGATAGAAATTTCTAATATGTTTCAAAATGCTGCTAGAACGCCAAATCGCTCATATCTGACACCTTTTTATTTTTTGGACTTACGGTTACCGAGATAGCGATTAAAAATATTATTAAGAGGTCTTGTGTAACTTTGGCACCCGTTAAGATAGAAATTTCTAATATGTTTCAAAATGCTGCTAGAACGCCAAATCGCTCATATCTGACACCTTTTTATTTTTTGGACTTACGGTTACCGAGATAGCGATTAAAAATATTATTAAGAGGTCTTGTGTAACTTTGGCACCCGTTAAGATAGAAATTTCTAATATGTTTCAAAATGCTGCTAGAACGCCAAATCGCTCATATCTGACACCTTTTTATTTTTTGGACTTACGGTTACCGAGATAGCGATTAAAAATATTATTAAGAGGTCTTGTGTAACTTTGGCACCCGTTAAGATAGAAATTTCTAATATGTTTCAAAATGCTGCTAGAACGCCAAATCGCTCATATCTGACACCTTTTTATTTTTTGGACTTACGGTTACCGAGATAGCGATTAAAAATATTATTAAGAGGTCTTGTGTAACTTTGGCACCCGTTAAGATAGAAATTTCTAATATGTTTCAAAATGCTGCTAGAACGCCAAATCGCTCATATCTGACACCTTTTTATTTTTTGGACTTACGGTTACCGAGATAGCGATTAAAAATATTATTAAGAGGTCTTGTGTAACTTTGGCACCCGTTAAGATAGAAATTTCTAATATGTTTCAAAATGCTGCTAGAACGCCAAATCGCTCATATCTGACACCTTTTTATTTTTTGGACTTACGGTTACCGAGATAGCGATTAAAAATATTATTAAGAGGTCTTGTGTAACTTTGGCACCCGTTAAGATAGAAATTTCTAATATGTTTCAAAATGCTGCTAGAACGCCAAATCGCTCATATCTGACACCTTTTTATTTTTTGGACTTACGGTTACCGAGATAGCGATTAAAAATATTATTAAGAGGTCTTGTGTAACTTTGGCACCCGTTAAGATAGAAATTTCTAATATGTTTCAAAATGCTGCTAGAACGCCAAATCGCTCATATCTGACACCTTTTTATTTTTTGGACTTACGGTTACCGAGATAGCGATTAAAAATATTATTAAGAGGTCTTGTGTAACTTTGGCACCCGTTAAGATAGAAATTTCTAATATGTTTCAAAATGCTGCTAGAACGCCAAATCGCTCATATCTGACACCTTTTTATTTTTTGGACTTACGGTTACCGAGATAGCGATTAAAAATATTATTAAGAGGTCTTGTGTAACTTTGGCACCCGTTAAGATAGAAATTTCTAATATGTTTCAAAATGCTGCTAGAACGCGCAAATCGCTCATATCTGACACCTTTTTATTTTTTGGACTTACGGTTACCGAGATAGCGATTAAAAATATTATTAAGAGGTCTTGTGTAACTTTGGCACCCGTTAAGATAGAAATTTCTAATATGTTTCAAAATGCTGCTAGAACGCCAAATCGCTCATATCTGACACCTTTTTATTTTTTGGACTTACGGTTACCGAGATAGCGATTAAAAATATTATTAAGAGGTCTTGTGTAACTTTGGCACCCGTTAAGATAGAAATTTCTAATATGTTTCAAAATGCTGCTAGAACGCCAAATCGCTCATATCTGACACCTTTTTATTTTTTGGACTTACGGTTACCGAGATAGCGATTAAAAATATTATTAAGAGGTCTTGTGTAACTTTGGCACCCGTTAAGATAGAAATTTCTAATATGTTTCAAAATGCTGCTAGAACGCCAAATCGCTCATATCTGACACCTTTTTATTTTTTGGACTTACGGTTACCGAGATAGCGATTAAAAATATTATTAAGAGGTCTTGTGTAACTTTGGCACCCGTTAAGATAGAAATTTCTAATATGTTTCAAAATGCTGCTAGAACGCCAAATCGCTCATATCTGACACCTTTTTATTTTTTGGACTTACGGTTACCGAGATAGCGATTAAAAATATTATTAAGAGGTCTTGTGTAACTTTGGCACCCGTTAAGATAGAAATTTCTAATATGTTTCAAAATGCTGCTAGAACGCCAAATCGCTCATATCTGACACCTTTTTATTTTTTGGACTTACGGTTACCGAGATAGCGATTAAAAATATTATTAAGAGGTCTTGTGTAACTTTGGCACCCGTTAAGATAGAAATTTCTAATATGTTTCAAAATGCTGCTAGAACGCCAAATCGCTCATATCTGACACCTTTTTATTTTTTGGACTTACGGTTACCGAGATAGCGATTAAAAATATTATTAAGAGGTCTTGTGTAACTTTGGCACCCGTTAAGATAGAAATTTCTAATATGTTTCAAAATGCTGCTAGAACGCCAAATCGCTCATATCTGACACCTTTTTATTTTTTGGACTTACGGTTACCGAGATAGCGATTAAAAATATTATTAAGAGGTCTTGTGTAACTTTGGCACCCGTTAAGATAGAAATTTCTAATATGTTTCAAAATGCTGCTAGAACGCCAAATCGCTCATATCTGACACCTTTTTATTTTTTGGACTTACGGTTACCGAGATAGCGATTAAAAATATTATTAAGAGGTCTTGTGTAACTTTGGCACCCGTTAAGATAGAAATTTCTAATATGTTTCAAAATGCTGCTAGAACGCCAAATCGCTCATATCTGACACCTTTTTATTTTTTGGACTTACGGTTACCGAGATAGCGATTAAAAATATTATTAAGAGGTCTTGTGTAACTTTGGCACCCGTTAAGATAGAAATTTCTAATATGTTTCAAAATGCTGCTAGAACGCCAAATCGCTCATATCTGACACCTTTTTATTTTTTGGACTTACGGTTACCGAGATAGCGATTAAAAATATTATTAAGAGGTCTTGTGTAACTTTGGCACCCGTTAAGATAGAAATTTCTAATATGTTTCAAAATGCTGCTAGAACGCCAAATCGCTCATATCTGACACCTTTTTATTTTTTGGACTTACGGTTACCGAGATAGCGATTAAAAATATTATTAAGAGGTCTTGTGTAACTTTGGCACCCGTTAAGATAGAAATTTCTAATATGTTTCAAAATGCTGCTAGAACGCCAAATCGCTCATATCTGACACCTTTTTATTTTTTGGACTTACGGTTACCGAGATAGCGATTAAAAATATTATTAAGAGGTCTTGTGTAACTTTGGCACCCGTTAAGATAGAAATTTCTAATATGTTTCAAAATGCTGCTAGAACGCCAAATCGCTCATATCTGACACCTTTTTATTTTTTGGACTTACGGTTACCGAGATAGCGATTAAAAATATTATTAAGAGGTCTTGTGTAACTTTGGCACCCGTTAAGATAGAAATTTCTAATATGTTTCAAAATGCTGCTAGAACGCCAAATCGCTCATATCTGACACCTTTTTATTTTTTGGACTTACGGTTACCGAGATAGCGATTAAAAATATTATTAAGAGGTCTTGTGTAACTTTGGCACCCGTTAAGATAGAAATTTCTAATATGTTTCAAAATGCTGCTAGAACGCCAAATCGCTCATATCTGACACCTTTTTATTTTTTGGACTTACGGTTACCGAGATAGCGATTAAAAATATTATTAAGAGGTCTTGTGTAACTTTGGCACCCGTTAAGATAGAAATTTCTAATATGTTTCAAAATGCTGCTAGAACGCCAAATCGCTCATATCTGACACCTTTTTATTTTTTGGACTTACGGTTACCGAGATAGCGATTAAAAATATTATTAAGAGGTCTTGTGTAACTTTGGCACCCGTTAAGATAGAAATTTCTAATATGTTTCAAAATGCTGCTAGAACGCCAAATCGCTCATATCTGACACCTTTTTATTTTTTGGACTTACGGTTACCGAGATAGCGATTAAAAATATTATTAAGAGGTCTTGTGTAACTTTGGCACCCGTTAAGATAGAAATTTCTAATATGTTTCAAAATGCTGCTAGAACGCCAAATCGCTCATATCTGACACCTTTTTATTTTTTGGACTTACGGTTACCGAGATAGCGATTAAAAATATTATTAAGAGGTCTTGTGTAACTTTGGCACCCGTTAAGATAGAAATTTCTAATATGTTTCAAAATGCTGCTAGAACGCCAAATCGCTCATATCTGACACCTTTTTATTTTTTGGACTTACGGTTACCGAGATAGCGATTAAAAATATTATTAAGAGGTCTTGTGTAACTTTGGCACCCGTTAAGATAGAAATTTCTAATATGTTTCAAAATGCTGCTAGAACGCCAAATCGCTCATATCTGACACCTTTTTATTTTTTGGACTTACGGTTACCGAGATAGCGATTAAAAATATTATTAAGAGGTCTTGTGTAACTTTGGCACCCGTTAAGATAGAAATTTCTAATATGTTTCAAAATGCTGCTAGAACGCCAAATCGCTCATATCTGACACCTTTTTATTTTTTGGACTTACGGTTACCGAGATAGCGATTAAAAATATTATTAAGAGGTCTTGTGTAACTTTGGCACCCGTTAAGATAGAAATTTCTAATATGTTTCAAAATGCTGCTAGAACGCCAAATCGCTCATATCTGACACCTTTTTATTTTTTGGACTTACGGTTACCGAGATAGCGATTAAAAATATTATTAAGAGGTCTTGTGTAACTTTGGCACCCGTTAAGATAGAAATTTCTAATATGTTTCAAAATGCTGCTAGAACGCCAAATCGCTCATATCTGACACCTTTTTATTTTTTGGACTTACGGTTACCGAGATAGCGATTAAAAATATTATTAAGAGGTCTTGTGTAACTTTGGCACCCGTTAAGATAGAAATTTCTAATATGTTTCAAAATGCTGCTAGAACGCCAAATCGCTCATATCTGACACCTTTTTATTTTTTGGACTTACGGTTACCGAGATAGCGATTAAAAATATTATTAAGAGGTCTTGTGTAACTTTGGCACCCGTTAAGATAGAAATTTCTAATATGTTTCAAAATGCTGCTAGAACGCCAAATCGCTCATATCTGACACCTTTTTATTTTTTGGACTTACGGTTACCGAGATAGCGATTAAAAATATTATTAAGAGGTCTTGTGTAACTTTGGCACCCGTTAAGATAGAAATTTCTAATATGTTTCAAAATGCTGCTAGAACGCCAAATCGCTCATATCTGACACCTTTTTATTTTTTGGACTTACGGTTACCGAGATAGCGATTAAAAATATTATTAAGAGGTCTTGTGTAACTTTGGCACCCGTTAAGATAGAAATTTCTAATATGTTTCAAAATGCTGCTAGAACGCCAAATCGCTCATATCTGACACCTTTTTATTTTTTGGACTTACGGTTACCGAGATAGCGATTAAAAATATTATTAAGAGGTCTTGTGTAACTTTGGCACCCGTTAAGATAGAAATTTCTAATATGTTTCAAAATGCTGCTAGAACGCCAAATCGCTCATATCTGACACCTTTTTATTTTTTGGACTTACGGTTACCGAGATAGCGATTAAAAATATTATTAAGAGGTCTTGTGTAACTTTGGCACCCGTTAAGATAGAAATTTCTAATATGTTTCAAAATGCTGCTAGAACGCCAAATCGCTCATATCTGACACCTTTTTATTTTTTGGACTTACGGTTACCGAGATAGCGATTAAAAATATTATTAAGAGGTCTTGTGTAACTTTGGCACCCGTTAAGATAGAAATTTCTAATATGTTTCAAAATGCTGCTAGAACGCCAAATCGCTCATATCTGACACCTTTTTATTTTTTGGACTTACGGTTACCGAGATAGCGATTAAAAATATTATTAAGAGGTCTTGTGTAACTTTGGCACCCGTTAAGATAGAAATTTCTAATATGTTTCAAAATGCTGCTAGAACGCCAAATCGCTCATATCTGACACCTTTTTATTTTTTGGACTTACGGTTACCGAGATAGCGATTAAAAATATTATTAAGAGGTCTTGTGTAACTTTGGCACCCGTTAAGATAGAAATTTCTAATATGTTTCAAAATGCTGCTAGAACGCCAAATCGCTCATATCTGACACCTTTTTATTTTTTGGACTTACGGTTACCGAGATAGCGATTAAAAATATTATTAAGAGGTCTTGTGTAACTTTGGCACCCGTTAAGATAGAAATTTCTAATATGTTTCAAAATGCTGCTAGAACGCCAAATCGCTCATATCTGACACCTTTTTATTTTTTGGACTTACGGTTACCGAGATAGCGATTAAAAATATTATTAAGAGGTCTTGTGTAACTTTGGCACCCGTTAAGATAGAAATTTCTAATATGTTTCAAAATGCTGCTAGAACGCCAAATCGCTCATATCTGACACCTTTTTATTTTTTGGACTTACGGTTACCGAGATAGCGATTAAAAATATTATTAAGAGGTCTTGTGTAACTTTGGCACCCGTTAAGATAGAAATTTCTAATATGTTTCAAAATGCTGCTAGAACGCCAAATCGCTCATATCTGACACCTTTTTATTTTTTGGACTTACGGTTACCGAGATAGCGATTAAAAATATTATTAAGAGGTCTTGTGTAACTTTGGCACCCGTTAAGATAGAAATTTCTAATATGTTTCAAAATGCTGCTAGAACGCCAAATCGCTCATATCTGACACCTTTTTATTTTTTGGACTTACGGTTACCGAGATAGCGATTAAAAATATTATTAAGAGGTCTTGTGTAACTTTGGCACCCGTTAAGATAGAAATTTCTAATATGTTTCAAAATGCTGCTAGAACGCCAAATCGCTCATATCTGACACCTTTTTATTTTTTGGACTTACGGTTACCGAGATAGCGATTAAAAATATTATTAAGAGGTCTTGTGTAACTTTGGCACCCGTTAAGATAGAAATTTCTAATATGTTTCAAAATGCTGCTAGAACGCCAAATCGCTCATATCTGACACCTTTTTATTTTTTGGACTTACGGTTACCGAGATAGCGATTAAAAATATTATTAAGAGGTCTTGTGTAACTTTGGCACCCGTTAAGATAGAAATTTCTAATATGTTTCAAAATGCTGCTAGAACGCCAAATCGCTCATATCTGACACCTTTTTATTTTTTGGACTTACGGTTACCGAGATAGCGATTAAAAATATTATTAAGAGGTCTTGTGTAACTTTGGCACCCGTTAAGATAGAAATTTCTAATATGTTTCAAAATGCTGCTAGAACGCCAAATCGCTCATATCTGACACCTTTTTATTTTTTGGACTTACGGTTACCGAGATAGCGATTAAAAATATTATTAAGAGGTCTTGTGTAACTTTGGCACCCGTTAAGATAGAAATTTCTAATATGTTTCAAAATGCTGCTAGAACGCCAAATCGCTCATATCTGACACCTTTTTATTTTTTGGACTTACGGTTACCGAGATAGCGATTAAAAATATTATTAAGAGGTCTTGTGTAACTTTGGCACCCGTTAAGATAGAAATTTCTAATATGTTTCAAAATGCTGCTAGAACGCCAAATCGCTCATATCTGACACCTTTTTATTTTTTGGACTTACGGTTACCGAGATAGCGATTAAAAATATTATTAAGAGGTCTTGTGTAACTTTGGCACCCGTTAAGATAGAAATTTCTAATATGTTTCAAAATGCTGCTAGAACGCCAAATCGCTCATATCTGACACCTTTTTATTTTTTGGACTTACGGTTACCGAGATAGCGATTAAAAATATTATTAAGAGGTCTTGTGTAACTTTGGCACCCGTTAAGATAGAAATTTCTAATATGTTTCAAAATGCTGCTAGAACGCCAAATCGCTCATATCTGACACCTTTTTATTTTTTGGACTTACGGTTACCGAGATAGCGATTAAAAATATTATTAAGAGGTCTTGTGTAACTTTGGCACCCGTTAAGATAGAAATTTCTAATATGTTTCAAAATGCTGCTAGAACGCCAAATCGCTCATATCTGACACCTTTTTATTTTTTGGACTTACGGTTACCGAGATAGCGATTAAAAATATTATTAAGAGGTCTTGTGTAACTTTGGCACCCGTTAAGATAGAAATTTCTAATATGTTTCAAAATGCTGCTAGAACGCCAAATCGCTCATATCTGACACCTTTTTATTTTTTGGACTTACGGTTACCGAGATAGCGATTAAAAATATTATTAAGAGGTCTTGTGTAACTTTGGCACCCGTTAAGATAGAAATTTCTAATATGTTTCAAAATGCTGCTAGAACGCCAAATCGCTCATATCTGACACCTTTTTATTTTTTGGACTTACGGTTACCGAGATAGCGATTAAAAATATTATTAAGAGGTCTTGTGTAACTTTGGCACCCGTTAAGATAGAAATTTCTAATATGTTTCAAAATGCTGCTAGAACGCCAAATCGCTCATATCTGACACCTTTTTATTTTTTGGACTTACGGTTACCGAGATAGCGATTAAAAATATTATTAAGAGGTCTTGTGTAACTTTGGCACCCGTTAAGATAGAAATTTCTAATATGTTTCAAAATGCTGCTAGAACGCCAAATCGCTCATATCTGACACCTTTTTATTTTTTGGACTTACGGTTACCGAGATAGCGATTAAAAATATTATTAAGAGGTCTTGTGTAACTTTGGCACCCGTTAAGATAGAAATTTCTAATATGTTTCAAAATGCTGCTAGAACGCCAAATCGCTCATATCTGACACCTTTTTATTTTTTGGACTTACGGTTACCGAGATAGCGATTAAAAATATTATTAAGAGGTCTTGTGTAACTTTGGCACCCGTTAAGATAGAAATTTCTAATATGTTTCAAAATGCTGCTAGAACGCCAAATCGCTCATATCTGACACCTTTTTATTTTTTGGACTTACGGTTACCGAGATAGCGATTAAAAATATTATTAAGAGGTCTTGTGTAACTTTGGCACCCGTTAAGATAGAAATTTCTAATATGTTTCAAAATGCTGCTAGAACGCCAAATCGCTCATATCTGACACCTTTTTATTTTTTGGACTTACGGTTACCGAGATAGCGATTAAAAATATTATTAAGAGGTCTTGTGTAACTTTGGCACCCGTTAAGATAGAAATTTCTAATATGTTTCAAAATGCTGCTAGAACGCCAAATCGCTCATATCTGACACCTTTTTATTTTTTGGACTTACGGTTACCGAGATAGCGATTAAAAATATTATTAAGAGGTCTTGTGTAACTTTGGCACCCGTTAAGATAGAAATTTCTAATATGTTTCAAAATGCTGCTAGAACGCCAAATCGCTCATATCTGACACCTTTTTATTTTTTGGACTTACGGTTACCGAGATAGCGATTAAAAATATTATTAAGAGGTCTTGTGTAACTTTGGCACCCGTTAAGATAGAAATTTCTAATATGTTTCAAAATGCTGCTAGAACGCCAAATCGCTCATATCTGACACCTTTTTATTTTTTGGACTTACGGTTACCGAGATAGCGATTAAAAATATTATTAAGAGGTCTTGTGTAACTTTGGCACCCGTTAAGATAGAAATTTCTAATATGTTTCAAAATGCTGCTAGAACGCCAAATCGCTCATATCTGACACCTTTTTATTTTTTGGACTTACGGTTACCGAGATAGCGATTAAAAATATTATTAAGAGGTCTTGTGTAACTTTGGCACCCGTTAAGATAGAAATTTCTAATATGTTTCAAAATGCTGCTAGAACGCCAAATCGCTCATATCTGACACCTTTTTATTTTTTGGACTTACGGTTACCGAGATAGCGATTAAAAATATTATTAAGAGGTCTTGTGTAACTTTGGCACCCGTTAAGATAGAAATTTCTAATATGTTTCAAAATGCTGCTAGAACGCCAAATCGCTCATATCTGACACCTTTTTATTTTTTGGACTTACGGTTACCGAGATAGCGATTAAAAATATTATTAAGAGGTCTTGTGTAACTTTGGCACCCGTTAAGATAGAAATTTCTAATATGTTTCAAAATGCTGCTAGAACGCCAAATCGCTCATATCTGACACCTTTTTATTTTTTGGACTTACGGTTACCGAGATAGCGATTAAAAATATTATTAAGAGGTCTTGTGTAACTTTGGCACCCGTTAAGATAGAAATTTCTAATATGTTTCAAAATGCTGCTAGAACGCCAAATCGCTCATATCTGACACCTTTTTATTTTTTGGACTTACGGTTACCGAGATAGCGATTAAAAATATTATTAAGAGGTCTTGTGTAACTTTGGCACCCGTTAAGATAGAAATTTCTAATATGTTTCAAAATGCTGCTAGAACGCCAAATCGCTCATATCTGACACCTTTTTATTTTTTGGACTTACGGTTACCGAGATAGCGATTAAAAATATTATTAAGAGGTCTTGTGTAACTTTGGCACCCGTTAAGATAGAAATTTCTAATATGTTTCAAAATGCTGCTAGAACGCCAAATCGCTCATATCTGACACCTTTTTATTTTTTGGACTTACGGTTACCGAGATAGCGATTAAAAATATTATTAAGAGGTCTTGTGTAACTTTGGCACCCGTTAAGATAGAAATTTCTAATATGTTTCAAAATGCTGCTAGAACGCCAAATCGCTCATATCTGACACCTTTTTATTTTTTGGACTTACGGTTACCGAGATAGCGATTAAAAATATTATTAAGAGGTCTTGTGTAACTTTGGCACCCGTTAAGATAGAAATTTCTAATATGTTTCAAAATGCTGCTAGAACGCCAAATCGCTCATATCTGACACCTTTTTATTTTTTGGACTTACGGTTACCGAGATAGCGATTAAAAATATTATTAAGAGGTCTTGTGTAACTTTGGCACCCGTTAAGATAGAAATTTCTAATATGTTTCAAAATGCTGCTAGAACGCCAAATCGCTCATATCTGACACCTTTTTATTTTTTGGACTTACGGTTACCGAGATAGCGATTAAAAATATTATTAAGAGGTCTTGTGTAACTTTGGCACCCGTTAAGATAGAAATTTCTAATATGTTTCAAAATGCTGCTAGAACGCCAAATCGCTCATATCTGACACCTTTTTATTTTTTGGACTTACGGTTACCGAGATAGCGATTAAAAATATTATTAAGAGGTCTTGTGTAACTTTGGCACCCGTTAAGATAGAAATTTCTAATATGTTTCAAAATGCTGCTAGAACGCCAAATCGCTCATATCTGACACCTTTTTATTTTTTGGACTTACGGTTACCGAGATAGCGATTAAAAATATTATTAAGAGGTCTTGTGTAACTTTGGCACCCGTTAAGATAGAAATTTCTAATATGTTTCAAAATGCTGCTAGAACGCCAAATCGCTCATATCTGACACCTTTTTATTTTTTGGACTTACGGTTACCGAGATAGCGATTAAAAATATTATTAAGAGGTCTTGTGTAACTTTGGCACCCGTTAAGATAGAAATTTCTAATATGTTTCAAAATGCTGCTAGAACGCCAAATCGCTCATATCTGACACCTTTTTATTTTTTGGACTTACGGTTACCGAGATAGCGATTAAAAATATTATTAAGAGGTCTTGTGTAACTTTGGCACCCGTTAAGATAGAAATTTCTAATATGTTTCAAAATGCTGCTAGAACGCCAAATCGCTCATATCTGACACCTTTTTATTTTTTGGACTTACGGTTACCGAGATAGCGATTAAAAATATTATTAAGAGGTCTTGTGTAACTTTGGCACCCGTTAAGATAGAAATTTCTAATATGTTTCAAAATGCTGCTAGAACGCCAAATCGCTCATATCTGACACCTTTTTATTTTTTGGACTTACGGTTACCGAGATAGCGATTAAAAATATTATTAAGAGGTCTTGTGTAACTTTGGCACCCGTTAAGATAGAAATTTCTAATATGTTTCAAAATGCTGCTAGAACGCCAAATCGCTCATATCTGACACCTTTTTATTTTTTGGACTTACGGTTACCGAGATAGCGATTAAAAATATTATTAAGAGGTCTTGTGTAACTTTGGCACCCGTTAAGATAGAAATTTCTAATATGTTTCAAAATGCTGCTAGAACGCCAAATCGCTCATATCTGACACCTTTTTATTTTTTGGACTTACGGTTACCGAGATAGCGATTAAAAATATTATTAAGAGGTCTTGTGTAACTTTGGCACCCGTTAAGATAGAAATTTCTAATATGTTTCAAAATGCTGCTAGAACGCCAAATCGCTCATATCTGACACCTTTTTATTTTTTGGACTTACGGTTACCGAGATAGCGATTAAAAATATTATTAAGAGGTCTTGTGTAACTTTGGCACCCGTTAAGATAGAAATTTCTAATATGTTTCAAAATGCTGCTAGAACGCCAAATCGCTCATATCTGACACCTTTTTATTTTTTGGACTTACGGTTACCGAGATAGCGATTAAAAATATTATTAAGAGGTCTTGTGTAACTTTGGCACCCGTTAAGATAGAAATTTCTAATATGTTTCAAAATGCTGCTAGAACGCCAAATCGCTCATATCTGACACCTTTTTATTTTTTGGACTTACGGTTACCGAGATAGCGATTAAAAATATTATTAAGAGGTCTTGTGTAACTTTGGCACCCGTTAAGATAGAAATTTCTAATATGTTTCAAAATGCTGCTAGAACGCCAAATCGCTCATATCTGACACCTTTTTATTTTTTGGACTTACGGTTACCGAGATAGCGATTAAAAATATTATTAAGAGGTCTTGTGTAACTTTGGCACCCGTTAAGATAGAAATTTCTAATATGTTTCAAAATGCTGCTAGAACGCCAAATCGCTCATATCTGACACCTTTTTATTTTTTGGACTTACGGTTACCGAGATAGCGATTAAAAATATTATTAAGAGGTCTTGTGTAACTTTGGCACCCGTTAAGATAGAAATTTCTAATATGTTTCAAAATGCTGCTAGAACGCCAAATCGCTCATATCTGACACCTTTTTATTTTTTGGACTTACGGTTACCGAGATAGCGATTAAAAATATTATTAAGAGGTCTTGTGTAACTTTGGCACCCGTTAAGATAGAAATTTCTAATATGTTTCAAAATGCTGCTAGAACGCCAAATCGCTCATATCTGACACCTTTTTATTTTTTGGACTTACGGTTACCGAGATAGCGATTAAAAATATTATTAAGAGGTCTTGTGTAACTTTGGCACCCGTTAAGATAGAAATTTCTAATATGTTTCAAAATGCTGCTAGAACGCCAAATCGCTCATATCTGACACCTTTTTATTTTTTGGACTTACGGTTACCGAGATAGCGATTAAAAATATTATTAAGAGGTCTTGTGTAACTTTGGCACCCGTTAAGATAGAAATTTCTAATATGTTTCAAAATGCTGCTAGAACGCCAAATCGCTCATATCTGACACCTTTTTATTTTTTGGACTTACGGTTACCGAGATAGCGATTAAAAATATTATTAAGAGGTCTTGTGTAACTTTGGCACCCGTTAAGATAGAAATTTCTAATATGTTTCAAAATGCTGCTAGAACGCCAAATCGCTCATATCTGACACCTTTTTATTTTTTGGACTTACGGTTACCGAGATAGCGATTAAAAATATTATTAAGAGGTCTTGTGTAACTTTGGCACCCGTTAAGATAGAAATTTCTAATATGTTTCAAAATGCTGCTAGAACGCCAAATCGCTCATATCTGACACCTTTTTATTTTTTGGACTTACGGTTACCGAGATAGCGATTAAAAATATTATTAAGAGGTCTTGTGTAACTTTGGCACCCGTTAAGATAGAAATTTCTAATATGTTTCAAAATGCTGCTAGAACGCCAAATCGCTCATATCTGACACCTTTTTATTTTTTGGACTTACGGTTACCGAGATAGCGATTAAAAATATTATTAAGAGGTCTTGTGTAACTTTGGCACCCGTTAAGATAGAAATTTCTAATATGTTTCAAAATGCTGCTAGAACGCCAAATCGCTCATATCTGACACCTTTTTATTTTTTGGACTTACGGTTACCGAGATAGCGATTAAAAATATTATTAAGAGGTCTTGTGTAACTTTGGCACCCGTTAAGATAGAAATTTCTAATATGTTTCAAAATGCTGCTAGAACGCCAAATCGCTCATATCTGACACCTTTTTATTTTTTGGACTTACGGTTACCGAGATAGCGATTAAAAATATTATTAAGAGGTCTTGTGTAACTTTGGCACCCGTTAAGATAGAAATTTCTAATATGTTTCAAAATGCTGCTAGAACGCCAAATCGCTCATATCTGACACCTTTTTATTTTTTGGACTTACGGTTACCGAGATAGCGATTAAAAATATTATTAAGAGGTCTTGTGTAACTTTGGCACCCGTTAAGATAGAAATTTCTAATATGTTTCAAAATGCTGCTAGAACGCCAAATCGCTCATATCTGACACCTTTTTATTTTTTGGACTTACGGTTACCGAGATAGCGATTAAAAATATTATTAAGAGGTCTTGTGTAACTTTGGCACCCGTTAAGATAGAAATTTCTAATATGTTTCAAAATGCTGCTAGAACGCCAAATCGCTCATATCTGACACCTTTTTATTTTTTGGACTTACGGTTACCGAGATAGCGATTAAAAATATTATTAAGAGGTCTTGTGTAACTTTGGCACCCGTTAAGATAGAAATTTCTAATATGTTTCAAAATGCTGCTAGAACGCCAAATCGCTCATATCTGACACCTTTTTATTTTTTGGACTTACGGTTACCGAGATAGCGATTAAAAATATTATTAAGAGGTCTTGTGTAACTTTGGCACCCGTTAAGATAGAAATTTCTAATATGTTTCAAAATGCTGCTAGAACGCCAAATCGCTCATATCTGACACCTTTTTATTTTTTGGACTTACGGTTACCGAGATAGCGATTAAAAATATTATTAAGAGGTCTTGTGTAACTTTGGCACCCGTTAAGATAGAAATTTCTAATATGTTTCAAAATGCTGCTAGAACGCCAAATCGCTCATATCTGACACCTTTTTATTTTTTGGAC